>JAVYIG010017353.1:0-26637 GCA_035222895.1 Strongylocentrotus droebachiensis
TGAGAGGTCGAGTGGGCAGATCAAAACGGTTCCCAGCCACTCAAACTAATCATCTTGATAATAACAATAAGTAATTGATAAAATTATATTAATCTTTATACCTCGTATCTCTGAACTATGTACTATACAAGTATTATCCATTATGTATGTAAAAAACATAATCTATGTATGTGTAAAAAAGAGAGCCTTTATTAAACACGAACGAAAAAGGGTGATTTCAATCGTCCCTGTCGTATTGCCTTTAGAAATCAAGGTCAGATTACAAAAGATGAATGAGCATCAAGACATTAGAGGTCACAGCCATTCTTGCACTCTGCATCACGATCTATCACATACATATGTACAACCAAAAGAGGCTGCAGAATGCTTTTCTTTGATTAAATTGTCTGACTGCTTTTGCATCTCGAATAGATGTTGTTGATGAGCAGATCAGTACGTCTCACACGAACCCAAAACCTTGGCCGAAGCACGAAAGAAAACAATGCGTTTTAATAGGAAACATAGCAACTTGTATGTTGCTATTGTATTACGTATTTTAACAGGTGGTCGACTTCGGCAAAGATACCACTTTCTCAAGCTAGCTCATTGATGACTGACAGATGATGTCACAAGGGAATGAGATCTGGAGGTTTTTTGGGGTGGAGCTTAGCAAGTTTGAAAAACAAATATTTCAAAAATTTCAGAATCTATGAAACAAATTCAGAAGTTTACATATCAAAATATGAGAAGTATGCAGGACTGCACACCAACAGGAATACACTTGTATTTCGATGTCATGGGTCCTTTAATTGTATGAACAGACAATAACATGACAAGTCTTACCTCATAAAATCTTCCTCCATCGTATCAAGTGGATAAACCCAAGCATTCACTCCAAAGCCTTCGAACTGCAAAGAAAAAAAAGGCAATTCTTTTTATAGAAAGGAAGGCAAAAATAAATCTAATCTTAATAGACCAGTTCACGGTTTGCACACGTTTCAAATGACCCCGACTATCCATACATCTTCAAAACATGACGAGGTCCCACTTTGTGCATTTTGAAATAATCACTCCTACAGCGATGGAGGTGCTACATAAATAGCATTTGTTTCCCCTTTTCAGAGAATACTTCCACCTGTGTATGCTTGTGCATAAATGAATAATGATTGCATAACTTTCATGAGCACGTATCCAGTATTTAGTCTCCGTGTAGTTCACAATTTGGTCTGCAATGACCTTTATCTGCTAATGCTCGGACTGCAACTTATGCATTTATATTTTACATTACATGAGTCTATGTTTAAATGTGAACATAAACTACCGTCCTTTCAATTGCCAGTGTGTAAATAACTGCTTACTCTTAAAGCCCTCTAAAATGTAGGGAGCCCAACAAATTTGATGGCAAAATTTCACTTAAATAAAAATTGTATCATAATGAAAAAGAGGATATCATTTAAAACACATTACTGCAAGGATTTTCAAAATAAATGTGTTTGAAGTCCAATATTGATGAAAGAATACAAAATTTAGTTTTTCTGCGTACAACAGAAAATTTTGGGTTCCCAACACAGTAGAGAGGCTTTAAAATCTCACTTCTCTCCTCGCTCCTCCTTTTCTTTCTCTCTTCATTATTTTCCCTCTGTCCTATCTATAGATAAGGTTTTTTTGTTGATGAAAAGGTATGTTTTTATTTGATTTTTATAGGGCATCGTCCCAATGAGCTTATGGCTTTTATGACCCCCCCCCCCCTCCCCCAATTATTTATGACCTTATTTGTGATCAAATTATGTATATATTCCAAAAACCTGTTTTTAAAGAGTGAAAACAAATAAAAGAAATGAAATGAGAAAAAAAAATCATCATTTTACATTTCATCGGTGATAATTAAGATATTATTACAAATGCAAGCGCATTGATTTGATGCATAATTTTTAACGAAAATGAAGTAAAGTGATGGTAAATTGAAGTAGGTCAATTAAAATGTTAATCTCTGTTTCCAATCGACGAATCGCAAATAATTTGTTCATAATTGTTTTTCTTCTCACAAACATAAACGTGTCATAATAGCCTTTTAAAAATCATCAATATAGCAATCGGACAAAAACATTCTATAGGATTTCAATTCTGAAGAAAAAACATTACCATGCCGCCGAGAAAATCTCGGGAGATTCACTTATGATTTCTTGTACTAGCAACATGCAAAATTGTGTTATATATGATTTGAACGAAAATCTGTGTATTATCCTTTTTCCTTTTCTCGTATGCTGGCATGGACAAAAATAACGCAAATGGAGAAAAACATTTAAAGATAGCAGATGGCAGTGAAAAATGAGTAAACAAGAGGCCACAATAAGGGAGCATGATGTCAGAAATGGAGATGCTGCAAGTTGGATGATGGATATTGAACCATTTTTCGCGGTCTCCACTCTTCACCACACTATGTAAAGATGCTACTAACCGTCCATACCATTTACAAGTACATTCTTTTATGATCGATTTAGCATCACTAGAATTTTGAATGGAAGCTGTAGAATGCATTCACATAAACATGGCAGTCGAGATTTTATTCATTCATTCACAATTGCATGACCTGCATGCGTTAGAGCGGAAGCGAGGAGAGTCACGTGACGAAAAACTTGTATCTCCCCAAAGTTTGCTTTTAGTTTTACACAGCAAAAAACCGGTGAAACTGCGGCTGCGTTTTTAAAATCCCCACTCCAGAGTTGGGTTTTTTTATTTCGATTTTTCGTCGCGTTGCTTGTAGTTGCTATGCAACTACCGGCGAAACACCGGAATTAGAGAAAAATCGACGATTTTTGGTTGCATTTTGAATGCAGCTACATGTACTATAGACAAATCGTTAAAAAAATACAATATTTGTATTGTTATCAACTCTAATGCTGAAATTATTGATAAGTCCCATGTAACAAATTATTTCATTCACCTGTTATGAATTATTGCATTTCAATAGTCAAATTACGAATTACCTACATTAATTGTTGCTAGGTAGGACAGACGTTATGGTTTTTCCTATCTGACGACACACAATACATACATACTCGCATTCTGACTATTGATATACAATCATTCGTAACAGATGGATTAAATAATAAATTGTAACAAGGCACTTAACAAAGCTTTAAGCGTTAGATTTGATTACATTACGAGAATGGTCTATTACACCATAATCTGTGTGAATAGGCTGTTTATTGAATAATACATTTATGCACCGAGCCCGAGTCAGAGATCACTCGCGTACCGCGATGTATGCTAGGGATACGGCTAGCTAGCTGTCCACAATCGTCAAACCAAAATGAAATGTATCTAGGTTTCCCGGTCTGCTGCTAACAAACAGAACGTCATCCCTGACTCGAAACAAACAGTTTGCAATTGGATGACGTTTCTGGGCGATCATATGTGGGTAGATTTATCTGTGTTTAGATGGTATTTAGCAGAGTGGACTCTCAACCACGGCTCGTATTACAGCAAGAGGTTGCATCCATGTTTTTGACGGTCTCCTGCTTCCATACATGTTTCACAAAGATCCTAAGTTTAACTTAACTCTAAGTTGAACTTAAATATTATGGAGAGCCATTTTGTAGCCTTATAATAAAATATATTAAAAAGCAAAAATAGAAGTATTTAAGACTTTTCATAAATTCCACATCAAGAACATGCACTTTCCCATGATAATAGAAAATATGAATGATTTGAATCAACATTTTATGCCTTTTAAAATAACTTTTAAACAATATTTTTAGAGATGCTCACGGCTTTCCATAAATGTTAAGTCCAACTTATAGAGTTAAGCTTGAATTAGGATCTTTGTGAAACACCCCAGGTGAACCATGACTGTCTGCTGCGCCACCTCCATATCATTTTCCTCTCTGTCTTTAATAATTTTTAAAAATGTATTACTGTTCCTCTTGTCAATACAGTGTATTATCTCTGTCATTATCTTTTTCTTATGTCGCTTTCGTCTTACTTTTTCGTTTTTTTCATGCGAGTTATACGATACCAGTAAACTTTACTTCACCATCAATAAAGAAAGGGAAAGAAAGGGGGAAAAGTACGTTTTCTTCATATACGGCATTCAAAAAGATTAATTAAAAACATGAAATATCGAAGAGTTATTAGATCTTATTCAATGATGTTTAATCGACTATTCATATTCGTTATTCAGAAAATATAAAAGACTAGTCTAGCCGAGGGGCTAAAAGAATCAAGAAACAAACACTACGGCCCGAATTCACAAAGGAGGTTTGTCGACAAACTGAGGTTTATGTACGTCATATGACGTGTTTTTCACAAACCTGGTTTGTAAAAAACAAAAGGAGGTTTGTCGAAGCAAAAGGAGGTTTGTCGACAAACCGAGGTTTGTCGACAAACCTCCTTTGTGAATTCGGACCTACGTGTACAAAAAAATATAAAAACAGCCATTTGCTCAAATTTGCCCTATTCATTATTGATTCAGCACGTATTATTGCTTCCAATCAATTACAGCATTATATTTTTTATATCGACGAGTTAACTGAAAATCGACGAGTTAACCGACTGGATTTCAGGCAATACTCGTAAAGCTGACATTACGTTGATAGAAAAGGTTATCAAGAAAAATGCGTCATCATTTGCAACGCGAGAATTTTGTTATTTCCCTCCAAGATTAATTACTTGATCACCCGCTCGGCATAACAGATCATGAGCAAACGTTGCGATTGATTCGCAAAAAACATTAAACATTATCGATGGAAGGGAGCGAGACCGGATGGCATACAAAAAGGTAGTTTCTCATCCAAGAAGGTAAGAGAAAAATAATGAAAAAGGATGAGAAGGAACACATGAAAAAGAGAAAATAAGAAAATGATGACATTAAAAAGGTTTAATTGCCATCATCATAATATTAGCCATTGTAGTATAGTGGAGGAAAACAAGGAGAGGAGAAGAGGAAGCCTTGAGGAGGAAGAGGAAGAAGAAAAAGAAGATGATGATGATAATGATGATAATGATGATGTTGATGATAAGGGAGAAGAAGAAGAGGTAGTATTAGTAGTAGAAGCAGTATAAGTAGTAGTAGTAATAGTAGTAGTAGTAGTAGTAGTAGTAGTAGTAGTAGTAGTAGTAGCAGTAGTAGTACAGCTGTAGTAGTAGTAGTTAGTAGTAGTAGTAGTAGTAGCAGTAGTCAGTGGCGGATCCAGGGGGGGGGGGGCCGGGGGGCCCGGCCCCCCCCCCCCTTGAGAAAAAAATCATGTAAAATCACACGATTTTTACCTTTTTGGGGGGTTGGGCCCCCCCCCCCCTGGCGCTCAAGGGGGGGGTGCAAATTTTAAAATTATCGAGGACCAAAAAAAAGTGCTCACTACCCCCCCCCCCCCCCCACTGAGCGACTTTTCGTTGCGATTTTTTTTGGGACTCAAAAAAAAAAAAAGTGTCCGCTTACCCCCCCCCCCCCCCCCCCCCCACTGAGCGACTTTTCGGCCGGCGCGATTTTCAAATTTTCGGGAGCAAAACAAAAAAAAAGTTGGGCCCCCTCCCCTAAGAAATCCTGGATCCGCGCCTGGCAGTAGTAGTATTAGTAGTATATAGTATACCTGTAGTAGTATTAGTAGTAGTAGTAGTAGTAGGCCTAGTAGTAGTAGTAGTAGTAGTAGTAGTAGTAGTAGTAGTAGTAGTGGTAGCAGTACTGTACTGTATGTAGGCAGGTGGTAGGTATCATTTGATTCGATAACATCGCCTGTTTAAGATCTCTAATGTTTCGATCGTAAAACAACCACACCTAATATACACATTCTTTAGATGTTATCACTAAAATACATTCATAGACACACTCTGTATACATTGGAAGGGAAATTCAGGAGCAAATCGATTCCTCCTGAAACATTGTAAAACATGTAAGTGTGAATGTATGGCCCTCACTTCCACTCGTAGCGCTGCTATAAAAAACAACTTGTTGCGGTTCTTTTCAACTCACGTCAATCACACAAACCGCGCAGAGAGTTTGTGTCTAATAAAGTAATTTTTATTTGACTAGCAAAATATGACAACACGTGACGTTTTACAGTGAGTTATCATTGAACCTTTCTTTCTCTCCCTCCCTCTCTCTCTCTCTCTCTCTCTCTCTCTCTCTCTCTCTCTCTCTTTCTTTCTCTATTCTTGTTCATGAAGGTTGGGCGTATATCATGGTAATGGCAAACCCACTAGGTATATGTGATAGCTATGAAGGGCGTAAGAACATGCTTTAATGCGTATCCGGACACCTACCCCCTGGACATCCACCCCCGGATAACCATCCACAGTCAACTACCTCCAGGACAACTACCCCCAGACAACTACCCCTAGGACAACTACCCCCTAGGACAACTACCCCCGGACAACTACCCCCGGATAGTTACCCCCCGACAACTACACCCTAGGGTAGTTGTCCTAGGGGTAGTTGTCTGGGGTAGTTGTCCGGGGTCAGGTGTCCAGGGGTAGTCGTCCTAGAGGGTTGTTGCTCTAGGGGGTAGTTGACTGGGGTGGTTATCCCGGGGTGGATGTCCCAGGGGTAGGTGTCCTAGAACCGCTTTAATGATCATCGAATGCAAATGTTATGGCTTTTTCATAGAGACAAGGAGAGAGAGAGAGAGAGAGAGAGAGAGAGAGAGAGAGAGAGAGAGAGTCAGGCAGATAGACAGAAGGACGACTGATATCATCCAGAAATAAAAGTGAATCAAAAGGGGGAAAGTATCAAAAGTGCTTAAGTTCGTCAATATGTGAGGATTTTCCCCGAGTAGTACTTTAATACGAAGATACAGCTTTTCAAAACGAGAGACAAATCTCCTCAATTCCAACTCCCACACATAATCTCCGACTAAGCAGGAAAACAAATTACAAAATATTTTTATGATACACTCTGCTTAGTTCTATTTTGTACTCTTCAGTTTTCAGTTCTTGTGCATGAAACCAGTATTGATTGAGGTGACAGGAAGTCCGAACCTCAATTAACATAAATTATCATGTGTCAGAAATGTAATATTGGGCTGTAAATGACGTCTCTACGAATTGCCTATTATTGAAATGTACTACTAGCGTATAATGAGATATGCATTCATTTCATATTCATCATCTGCTGCAAGGGGAGCTTTGATCGGATAATTCTTTATTAATGTATGCATTAAACACCATATCGCCGACCGTTGTGCGGAAATAACGATAATGGGGATTTGAACTCTCCAATTTTGAACTCAAGCCGCGCCGGTTTGTCATGTTTGGAAGCATTCAAAGCGATACAAGCCACTCTTCCTACTTTTTTGAAAATGTTATTTGTATAATTGTTGGCATTTTCTTTTCTGTCACTTCTCACAAATCCAGATCAAGTTATTTTATTTTCGGCTACAACCTTTTATTTTCTAGATTTTCGTCTCCGATAAGAGAGCGTTGTTTGAAGGTCCGCTATCCATTATTGTGATCGTAATTTATTGGAGCACTGATGTTTTTCCAATGATTGGTTTTGTTTGATACATTAAACATGACCGCATTTGTGTTTTGTTATCAGTTGGTATCTTACCTCCGACAGCATGTAATAAAAGCAACCGATCCAATGAATGCTGATTGCTAGATACATAGATAGCTTGAATGCACGTAGACGATTCGGGTTGCTTGTGCGGCTATGATGACAAAAAGGGAAGAGAAAAAGTCAGAAAAATGTATAATTCGATTCAACGATATATCTATCTGATATGTATTTTTTGTTGTGTACTTGAGAATCAATTCTCTAATCGTTCCAAACATTTTGTAATAATTGCACGACGATATAAAAACTTATATGTCAAAACTGAAAATGGAGAGCGTTAGCTTTCATATGATGACCTCTTTTCTTCAAATCTAATTTCAATGTTCTGTTGTATTATCAGGAATATAATATAAAGCGATCACTATGTGAATTTCTTTCTTTCAGGTGAATAAAGCATCGAGTTATTTTATAAATGGGTCCTTAGTGCGCCATCCAACACTGTTAACAATTCTAGTTTACTCTTATATATTCCGGATATGAACACGGAGAAACTTGTATACATTTAATGGATGCAACTGCTAGCAATGTGTTTAAGGTTTACATTCAGACGCACCCTCCTGTACATGTAGCAGCTACCGTTGATAACGATACTACCCAATTTGTGTATTAAGCATCATGAGATATTGATATTGGAACAAAATGGATTTTTGAACATTTGGCCGCCCCCGCCCCGCCCCGCCGACGCCCGCGCCCCTTTCCCTTTCTCGGTGCTCTTTGAAGTGTTCTCACCTGTCCCATTTAGCGAAGAAAGTGTCCAGTGAGTGCCATTTTAAGAGTTTTGGAAGCCGCAGAACTGTTCTGGATATTTGAGCTAAACAGAGAACAGAGAAAGAGATTCATCACATGAATATTATCATTCAGAGATCTTTATATAGTTGTAAAAAATATTAGATTAAGAAATTGCCCAACATGATTATGAACACAATATTACACTCATGTTAGTTACATGTAATATTACTCATTATGATTACAGTGTTTGATAATTATGATGAAGAACAGTAAAATACATTTATAATGTAAATGTTTCCCTCCGGCGGAGTTGTTGAGTATATTCCATTCATACAAGTGGTAAGAAAAATATCTAAGGTGCATTAAGCAGTTAAGGTTTGAATAAAAACAAATGTACATACATGTAAGTATCATTATGCAGGGATTTACAAAGCAAAGTGTGTTAATACCCTCTGCTGGAGGCGGTAAATCTCCTAGGAGGAAATGGTGCTAGATCTTCTCCTGCTTTTTCCTCCGAAAGCTCTCTACCTTTTCAATTATCTCTCCCATTTTGTTTTCTTCATGCTCATCGTGTTCATAATTCAGTGTTCCAGACCCTCTAACTGATTTAAGCCACATTCTCATGATTTATTGATTCATTCTATGAATATCATTTTTTTTCTCAGTTTAGTGCATCCTTGGCAACAAACATCGAGTAATTGGTGGTATATACACGAACAAGTAATTTACACCACACTAGCATCAGGGTTGACAGTGGTTGATCCAGGCTTCTCTGTCCGGAGGGGGCACAGTGAAAGGGGGATAATCGCATTTTCCAAGAGGGAGGGGCTAACTCATAAATATCCGTCGAGCCCCCCCCCCCCCTCCCCGAAAAGTGTTAACATTTGGACAGAGACATACACAAACTTTACGTATTTACTATGCTTGAACAAATTATGGGTAATTTTAATTATCCGGGTAGGGTGCCCCTTGTACACCATGGATACGCCATAATGTACATGTATAAGCGTATCACAACCCCGGTAGCAGAATAAATTCGACTGTTCGACGTGTTATGGACACATAACCAAAATTTAACATGTGTGAAAAACAGTTCTAAATAAAGTAAACATTTACAAAAATGTGCAGATGAATTGTAAATAATAAAGGTCACCCTGTTTGTATAAAAAATAGTGTTCGATGCACCGTAAATAATTTATAAAACATTCAACTATACTTTCATTTTTACCAAACATGGAAATTAGTGCAATTGAAAAAGTACTGTAGTACATTATGTCAATTATATTCAACTTAATTCTACGGTGCGCCTAGCAGACAGGATAATAAAGTAGGATTGATGGGTTGAGTCTATGCAAATGTAATCATTAATTTGCAGTAGAAGCTCAACTGGTAGTTTAAATATTAACAAACGACAGAAGCTGGATTATTAATGGTAGAATAGATAGATGGATTGATCGATGGGCGGATAGATTAATTGTGAATTCGATGTGCATGTACATCAGTAGCCAGGGATGCTATGTAGATTGTGGGTGGGTGGATGGATGGATGGATGAATAGATAGGAGCATTGGTATAGATGGATGTGACGAGAGGATGGCAAATAAGGAATGTATAATAGATGGACAGAAGGAAGGATACAGACAATTTTAACGCACTAACTGACTAATCGTTCATCGAGCAATTGATCAATTTTCGTTGATCTGCTTAAATTTACAGTCACATGGAAAACATATCTGAAATGAAGAAATGCTTACGTAATGAAAATGATTAAACCATCTTTCAGTCCCAAAGAAATCTCATACTTTCATATTATGTAAACGTTCTAATAGTCATTCGAGATAATAACCCGAGGCGAAAGAATCGTTTATACACTGCAGCCGATTTTTGTTTCTATTGTCACCGATCAGCGCAGATCTGCTGTAATCCAAACCGTTATCCTACGTACAACGGGATCCAATTACATGCGACTAGCAACGCCCCCTAATAATAGCTTCGAATATATGAGACAATACACTAAAACACAATTTCTCCTCTCATCTTGTGGAGACCCGTGATTATTATTGTTTTAGAAGAATTTTAAGAGAACTTTTAAAAGAATTTCGTAGGTTTAGGGGGTAAAAACATGCCCTGTTTATTTCAAAATTAGCAATCGTTTTAGGGCAGGTAGTTAAAGTAAACTTATAACGCAAAAATTCATGTCAAGGGGTAAAAAAATAGGCATACTTACGTAGGGAGATGTTGAATAGTCGCAAAGGCAAAAGAAGTTCTGAAATAAAGAAACATATTATAGGCAAAATTTATAGTGTCTTCGTTAGGTGCAAATCTCAATGGTTCAATTCCCTCCCCACTAAGCATGCATGGGATGATTACAAACATGCCATTTTAGTGACATACTGGGTTACACATATTCTTTATACAGTTATAGGCCTATATAATGTGAATAATGGAACTTTTTAAAGTTATCATGTAATTCCAATTAAAAAAAATATATACAAAACACGAGTTACAGGAATTCATGGTAATATCCAACTTTTAGTATATTATTTGATGTTTGTGATAGTAACGTACCTCTACATATTTCGTAAGCCACGCCCCACGGTACCATGGCAACCACGTCGAATCGAAACCTGACATGCTGGCGATAATTTGCGCTTAGTTTTGATGGATCTTTAACCTAAAGAAGAAGAGAGAGAGACACAGAGAGGGAGAGAGAGAGAGAGAGAGAGAGAAAGTGAGAAAGGGAGAAATTCCCGACATAATACCAACCATGATAATTACATAAATTGATAACTTAGTAATGAATAATTTCTAACGTCTGCAAATATCATGGCCCAAAACGAACTGAAACTGAAATGTAAGCACGCTTTTACCAATAAGATTATCTGTCAACAGTTTGAGTATGTTATTACTAAATATGTTTCAATACCGATAATTTTAGTTTTAGTTTTAGGTTGTTGTTGTTGTTGTTTTTTGTCTACATTAGTGTTTTTTGTTGTATTTTAGAAGAAACAACCGTCAATTAGTGAAATGACCGAAAATATAACTCCTCCCATTATGTCATAAAATATTAGCACTCACCAGGAGACCGTGTTGAAGGAAGGCGATCCGGAAGTTTACCAAGAAGTCGACGACAAAGATGGTGTCACAAACAAGATCTACCACACCAAAATATTTAGCATTTGGCTGCCAAAAAATAAAAGAGAATCAAAAAAGATAATGAATGTACACTCTCAGTAATACTTATTGAAACGGTAATTATGGCAATGCAACTCCATGTGTCAGATTTGTCTAAGCATGATCATTTCTTTTACTTCATGTGGCGTATCTCAGGTCACACTGAGAAGGCGCTTCCGAATGTTATAACCCTTTCATGGTCTTCTTTTTCCTTTATTTGCTTCTCACAGAATCTTGAAGTAAAAGTACCTAAATATGTGATGACCTTTGTTCTATTTATTGGTTTTACACTAGTCTTTTTATCATTCATTAATATTTGTTCATTATTTGTATGTTTCTATTCATTTATAATTATTTTTCTTTTCTTTTTAATTTTTAATTTTCCTTCTGTTTCTTTTTGGTCCTTTTATGCTTGTCGGATATTTTCGGACTTCCACCCCAATCGGAACTTTTTCATTGTAAAAGGCTGAATCTGTTCGTCCCTTTTGATTTTTAACTTCCATAAAACAAATATACGCATTATTTCATGGTAGGAAGTAGATTACACAATATTGCTGTGAATAACTTACCGATCACCCTTTCCTTTGTACCACTTTATTAACAGAACCGCCGTGCAGTAATATTCCAGCATGAGCACACAACATAAACACATTCAGAAAATGCTGTGGACACGTACTTTTTGTATAGGTCGGGTTTATTCCGAATATTGAAGCGTCTCCTGTCAGCACATTGAAGTACCATGTACTTTCCTAATTAATCAGGACAATCAGACCATCACTAACAGACCGTGAATAATTATCAGACTACATCAGAACCTCTCATTAATCCCGTTGAAATAGATTGCATCAATGATTCAAGGGTTGATGGTAACACACATATCACTTCATTAACATTCTATTGTCATTTATTATCGTTTACCCACTGGTATTCATTCAAATGCGTGTTAGCAGAGAGAACATCAGTACCGCTTCTCATTTCACCCCCTTCTTTTCGAATCACGCTATTCTTATGAATCTCATGTTACATGTAAAGGCGTACTGAGGATGGATGGGGGAGGGTGGGGTAGGGGGTTGGGTGAGGGGGGGGGGGGGGGGGGGTAAAGCCGCACCCGATACGAAATGTTTTTATTTGGTAAAACTTGAATATGATTATTAAGACAATGATTATATCCTACAAGACGGAAGACCCTAGAAATCGACAGCCTGCGAGACCGAAAGGGTCAGTCTCACCCTCCTTCTAATAAATTTTCTGCAGGTTCACGAATCTGACGGGTCACAGACCGACTATACATGTATATTCAGTCTTGAATGACATTTTCGAGGGTTCATGAGGGCCGTCGCGATGGTACAATATATAGACCTAGAGCCCACCTTATTTGTTTGTGTGATTTTATTTTTGCATTTTTTTTTCAACAGAATAAAAAGTAATAAAAAACTAATATACAATCTACAAATTATTATCAAAAGCAAAATACATATTATATCATAATAAAAATCAAATAAATAATTATACCTTTAAAAAAACACATGGGTGACAAATCATTTCAAATTGAAAAATGCAGGAGACCGCCATCTTTAATAAGCTAGAGCTTGAACGTAATGGCGGCCTTAAAATAATGATTTAATATATAGAAAGAACAAAATATACGTGTTTCAGATTGAGCAAAGTTAGCAAAGCTAGAAAGCTAACTATGGCAGGAAAGCTTGCCATAATAACTAATAAGTATTTTCAATTGATCACTTTTAGTGGTTTGTAGTCATTGGATATTCTATATTGTTTATCATATTGTATGAATCAATTTACGGTTGATTAGATTCTTGTCAGTGGGTCAAATATTCTAAGTCGGTCTATACTGATTAGAAGATGAGCGGGGGAGGGGATTCCAATTAGCATTTAAATCAATTGACATTCTGTTTTCAGCCTTACTTCTTATACTCCATCATTCTCTTCCAACAAGTATGAGCTAGTTAAAATGCAGGTAAGAGTTTTAAATGAACAAAACATGTAATTAACATGTTCATAAAGGTAAAAAATGACTATTTTGATAATGTACGACTGGATGATTGGGGGCCTAACCTAAATTGGCGGTACGCAACAACCCAAAACGTGGCTCTTCACATTTTCGACTCAAAAGACACCTGTAAATGAAGTGGGTGTAGAATGTTATAATTCACGTTATTGTTGTTGCTGTTTACTTCTCAGATATCTATTTTTTTCTTCAAAATTGTGCCTCAACCCCTTTCTAAACTCTTCGACCCGCCTTGTAATGTAAAGCAACTTATATGTAAGCTACATGAATACATAAACGGTCGCGTGTCAGGTTTATACATTAACATGAGAAACGTGTCTAAAACAAATTCCTACTCTTGTTCCTCGTGCCTTTAGTTTAGATCTCCATCACTACTCCCCGATATTCAAATATGAGGCTCTGTAATTTGTATGATCAGCAGTTGAAATGGAAAGCATAGATGGCTTATCCTCAGCATCTCATCAGGTACGCCATCGTCACACAAAATGCCATGCAGGAAGTGAAGGGCTCCGAGTGAAGTGCAGTAGCTATTTACAGTGAAACTGGATACTAACTCTACAGAAGGTCAACATCGCCAGATGACAGGTTTTTTCCCTTTTTTTTCTCCTTCTTCTTCTTCTTCTTCTTCTTCTTCTTCTTCTACATTTTACTGTATATCAAAATTGAACACCCCTTTTGTGTACCTTTTTTGCTCCTTCACCTGCTGTCACAACACATCCCATCCCAGTAAAGCGTGGAAAAACTGCTTCAGGGATTACCTCCTTAAGTATCAAGCATCTTCTTCTTCTTCTTCTTCTTCTTCTTCTTCTTCTTCTTCTCATTCTTATTTACCTCTTCTTATTCTGAAATTGAAATGGCGTCTTGCTTTTCAAGCATGTCCTTGAGGAGAACCGTGGCATTTTAGCATCTTTGCTCATCATGAATACTGTGCTTTTCTAAATATCATCATCAATGCCTTGATGTATAAATATCTCTCATTTCAAACAACATTATACGTGCATAATTATTCATAATGTTTTGATGTGTTTGTTTTTTTCAATTTGTTTTATCTTACTTTGGCTATAATAAGCAACAATGGAATCTACAACTTCAAATCCTCCCCAAGAACGTGTTGATTTTAGATCAATAGGTCAGTATAAAAGACACTTGTACTTGGACTTGTTTTCGAACCTTGGACATCCACTGCTTCACCACTGAGATACCATACATTCTATTTAAAATGTCTATATTTATGCTTAACTTTGTTTTGCAAATTTCATAAATAACTTAAGGTTTAAATGGCTTCTTTAATGGCTTCATCACCTCCATGAGTACAAAAATATATCATTAATCTTTCTCTTAGAGTAGTATATTTAATTTTGAACGACCTTGCTAAATCACGGAAAAGTCGATCAAAGACATTTCCGTTCGTGCACCCTTCCCACGTTTAGAAGACCTCCATATCTCGAGATTATAGTAGTCGCTTGAGAGCGATATTACTATCATAACTCAACTGAGTGATTTTAATAGAAATTGTGATTCAGTTTGTATTGTCTTTTTTATAGGCTTTACAACATTATACCGTAATTTGAAACTAAAAACCTTAATGAGTTTCCTCTGATTTACAAATGACTGGAGTCAATCAAAGAAATTTCCGTTCGTGCACCTTTCCCGCATCTGGAAGGCCTCCATATCTTGGGCTAATGAAAGTCACGTGAGGGCAATAGTACTGTCATAATTGAATTGAGTGATTTGCTAACCTGATTGGTGAGATGATGATGAAAGGCCACCCTTAGGACGATCATCCACACATTATACGCCACTGCACAGGCTACCAGGCCCTGTAAATGAAAGAGGCGAAGGAGGGGCAGAAATTTCCGATTTCAAATAAAATACATCCTCGTCTACTCATTTTGTTGTCGTTGACATTTTACATTTTACAAGCCAATACAATGATAATCAACCAGTGAAATGATGGTAATCTACAAATATCTAAGTCATCTGTAGAGAAGTAGAAGGACATTAGGTCTGTGTATAAGTATAGAAATAAACTTACGTCTTGCTGACGCTCAACAGATGATATAGAATATGATATTCTGAAAATGGGGAATAAAGTAACTTATCACATGGACAAAGCGAACAATAAAAAATATGATACAAAAGTTGTTACTATTGAGCATCAGAAGATGAATAAAAACATTAAGTTCTGGTATGTATTTTAATCGACAATATTCCAAGGAAAACGAAAACGGACATAGAAATGGGAAAATTATTAAACACTAATGGCCAGGATATTGATTATCGATATCGGGCAGTGAAATACACATTTTCGAGGAAGAAAATGAACAGGTAAATATGAGGTTGAACACTGTTGGTAAGGAGAAATTATTCAAGTACTTTGTTCGGAGGAAAACAGGACATGTTCCATAGTTTGGAGTGGGTGTATCTGATTGCATCTTAGTTGGAGCATGATACTGCGTATTAATTTTGCTTGAGAGAGAGAGAGAGAGACAGAGAGAGAGAGATAGTGAAAGTGTAGGGAAAAGGGAGAGGGGAGAGAGGGAGAGGGAGAGAAAGAAAGAAAAAAGGAAGGGAGAGAGAGAAAGAGGAAGAGAAGAGAGAGAGAGAGAGAGAGAGAAAAAGAGAGAGAGAGGGTGTGTGTGTGGGTGTGGGTGGGTGGATGGGTGGGTGGGGAGAAGGGGAGAGAGAGGGAGAGAGACAGAGAAAACGAGAGAGAGAGAGAGAGAGAGAGAAGGAGGGGGGGGGGGGGGGTAGAGAGAAAGAGAAAGATGACCCGTACTCACCATCCATCGATAGACGTACTCGCCCTCTGGGTCGATCACGAATTCATTACCCTCCAAAAAATCCTGAAAAAAATTAGAAGTCAGAAAATATCAACTATATTAAACAAGCTATCGCATCACAAAATATTATCAGTTTTAATTAACATGGCTAATTAATGCAGATTCGTGAAAATACAATATCATATCTCCTTGTTCATTTCTCAAATGGGGTTGACGAGACTGTCAAGTTTATTATCGCGTTATTTATGTTACCATAGTAACATCACTGTCGAAAGCAGTTTGAAAGTGTTATTGCATTGGTTATTAAATATAATGAACGGTTGCATTACCCGTTTCGGAATATCGCTCGTCTTTAATTACTCTGATTCAACACGTATCTAAATTTTTTTTCTTCTATAATCAAGAGTAATCTTTTTTGACAGACTGATTTAAACATGTCTTTACCACAAAAACTGTTCGTAGAAATTATGTATAATAAATGTATCGGGTATGGAGTTATATTAATAATCAGGAATCGACAGCTATTTTTTTCCCAAGAAATATAACAATTTCGTTTTTCAGACGAACAACTTATAGTGTGTTTTCAAAGCACGTTCTAATATACGATATTACAGGGTAGAATTCAAAACAAGAGAAAAATCAGAAAAACTACATATGAGGAAAGAAAATGCGAAAAGTGGAGAAAAAATACAAGGTAAATTAAAGTACCTAATCGTTTGTAAAACACGTTTTAAAGACGTATGTTTACGCTTTACAACGGAGTCATGTATTCAATACAAACACAATGATTCTCCATATAAACTTCGTTTTTCTTGTTTCTATATAAATATAGAATAAGGTCTTTCAAAATTGAATTACAATAAGATACCATAGCATCACGTACAAAGTACTCATGGAATGCATGTTTACAACCATTGCTTCATAGTACAATAGTGGGGATTATTTTTTTTTATTTGTCGTTTTATTTTGACAGGGTAGCCCTTTCAGTTATAAAAACTGCTCGACCAAGGGGCTCTGTATCAACATAATCAAAAACATATAAACATACATAAGCTATAATGAACACAAAAATTAAACAAGATAAAATATTGAAATAAATGGGTGGGGGGGGGGGTAAAATATTCATGTAAGTACCATTTTAAACTATGTGAGAGAAAGGAGTTTGCAGTGTTTTTTAAATGAATCCAGTGAGTTTAATTAACGGAAAGAAGGGGGTAATGCATTGCATATAGCGGAGCCTTGATGACAGAAAGATCTTTTGAAATACTCGGTTTTGTGTTTTTCAATGAATAGAGGACAGGTAGTTGCATACCTGGTATAAACGTTTATCGGTCGGTAGCACACGATATCCTTAATATATTTCGGCATTTTATTATTTACCCTGTCGCTCATATAGTTGGAATATTTTTGATTTACCCCAATTTATGGAATTATTTTAAAAATAATTTAAAAATAATAGATCTAGATAATAGTGCACATTCTCATTTTGTATTGAATAATAATTTGCCAATGTATGTTTTGCGTGACTGCTGAAGCATGTGTATGCTAATATGCTTATCAACTAGGGGACCTACGCCCTCAAGTCATAAATGACAGTAATGAGGAGTAATGCCCCACAAAAGGGCATTGATATAGCACATCGACACGGTTTTGATCCTGGAGCCTCACAGTTACGATGCCATTGCTTTGTCACTGAACCATGACTGTACGCAGCGGGGGCTAGGATAGGGGGCAGTTTCCATAAATACAAAAAATAAAAATGCAATACATTTTCAATAATTTATTGCATTTTACCCCGATCCCCTACATTAAAAAATCCTCTGGGCGGCCATGCATTATGGCTCAAGGCTCACTGCTTTAGCAGTCACGCAAAACACACATTGTCAAATTATTATTCAATAAAATCTGAGAATGTATACTTTTATCTAGACCTATTATTTTTAAATTATTTTTAAAATAATTCCATAAATTGGGGTAAAACAAAAATATTCCAACTATATGAGCGACAGTGTATCACCTTATACATCCATATTATAAATTGGTATTGCACTCTCTCAACAACTGATTGCCATCTTAGTTATCTTAGGGATATGTGCATTCTCTCGTCAATGATAGGAAATGACAAGAAAGAAAGAAAAGCAATTCAAAATAGTTTGATTGTAAAAGAAATTATTATAAATGCGATGCTAAATACATAGTCAAATTTTGTATTTGCGGAATACATCGATGAGAAAACTTCCCATTCGTAACGTGCTTAACGTGGGTTTGCTGCGAAGCATATCCACTGTACATAAATATTCATACATAGATACAGAAATGTGTATAGGGGCGTGTCAAAATTCAAAAGAAAAAAGTGAAAGAAATTGATTTATAGTACCTACTTCTTTATCAAAGGCTTAATAAATCACATCCAATAAATCACATCTTACTTTTATAATATCAAGTGAGGAAAAGAACTGATAATTATTTTATACTGCTGACATAATTCAATATTTACCCGACACTTTAGTCTGTGAGTACATGTAGATTGCATCTCCCCCCTTTCTCTCTCTCTCTCTCTCTCTCTCTCTCTCCCTCCATCTCTCTATCTATCTCTTCCTCTCGCTTGTTTGTTTAAACACTAGCGCGTGCATTCCCGTGTGACATTAATGTTATTTTCTAGCGCTTCCAGGCAACAATGAAAAGGAGCCAATCCCATTGCATACGTTTCCGTATGTCTGTGAGCCCGAGGAAGAAAAGACGGCTCAGTCTATTATTAATTTCAAAGTCATCCGAACTTACTCTCCTTGAGAAGCTAAACAAAATCATTAATCTTGAAGCCAAACTATATTCTCGAATGTAGCACAATGCTATTTTATGTGTTTGTGTGCGTGGGGGGGGGGGGGGGGGGGGGGGGGGGGGGGAGTGTGGGGAGTAAATTTAGCACTTCTCCTTTACAAGCGCAATTATCTTATAGAACCTATAGGTTTACCGCAATCTTCTTTGATTTCGGATGTACTGTATACTATAGGTACATCTAGACAGGTCCTCTTCGTTCAGGCAAATCGTTTGATTCGGCATCTGTCTGTTTTGTGCCATCAACAATTCTACCTCATGAACAAAAAATTAATTCGGGGATTGACTTATATCAATAGACAGGCATTTATGTTTGTAGTAGGGGTGGGGGAGTAAATTCACAGACGTCTGGAAATGGGGGTGGGGGCAATCAACCATTCGTTTGGGGGCACATCCAAGGTCACCGTCATAAACACCATTTTCTTTAACTTTAACACCAACAATTTATTTGATGAGTTTTCTAATAACACGTGTCAACATCAGACTCCGCTGCATGCCTTGAGCGAGATTTGGTCGTGATTGAAATGAAGAAGCAATCCATCTATTCCATCCTGCTCACATTGCATGCAAGGGGAATACACTTTATTTCACCAACATTTACACGAGTCGAGTGATGACGAAAGCTAGCGATCAATAAAAAAAATTGGGCTTAAAAGCTTATTCTCTTAAAACACATCTACATAATTATTTCACTCACAGACACAAAAACAATATGACTAATGTTGCGATTTATTATTTTAAATTAAAAAAAAAGAAGGTTTGTTTAGGAAATCAATGAGCGATATGTATATCACTACAGCTAGAGTTTATGTTTATAATTTAATTTGGGTTTCGTTTTTTGGCTGCATGATACATTTCTAGATATACATTAGCACCAAAAATAATCACATAATATTACAATACCTCAATGCATACTTGTAAATTGGAAGGCTGAATTCTGAAGGAAAAATAGACAATTAATTGCAATAAGAATAATGGCCGAATACTGTACCTAAACCGTGTTTAAACCGATAAAATTATGTTTTTTCTGAGCTTTATTTTATGTCCACTTTAAACAGGGTACCGCGATACAAAAGAGTAGCAATTGCTTTATCTTAGGTATGCATGCTAAGAAAAAGCGATTGCTATTCTTTTGTACTCGGCCGTATCTTTTCCACCATGAAGATTATCATAATTAACGATGCATGAATGCACACTTTGATCATTATGTTATATTCAAACTGTTCAATGAACCAATCGACCATGACCCTGATACCATTGTCATCACCTATAACGCTTTGTTATTATTATTAAGCTCCATGAAAAGTGGCATAGCTACGGGGGCGTGGGGTACTTTCCCCCTCAAATGCCCCCCCCCAAAAAAAAAAAAAAAAAAAAAAAAAAATGAAATGAAATAGAGAGAAATAGAAAAAAGGAAATAGAAAGTTAAAGAGACTGATACCACCCTAACCTTTATACTATACCCTCACTCGATGGGCTTGTTAATTCGCATTTAATCCATCTCCTCCATCTTCCCCCCCCCCCTCCCCGGCCTCTATAACAGTTTCCCATCGGCTGAACCCACGCTATGCCAATGTTCATGCAACAATATACACGTACCATTCCCTCATTCATGCTATAAGGGCTTGTTTAGCTATATGGCGCCGCAAGAAAGCCGCCACGGTTTTTCTTTTCTAATGTATAGATGTGGTAATGAATAGCAACTGCGCGCAGCAAAAGGCTCGCGCGTATTCACTGGGCTCTGTGTAATAAGATACATCAATAATAATGTGAAGTGTATTATACTGTTAAGGTGCGTCAACATGGAAAATCGCTACTGTTTTGACGCATCATATCTGAACGAACCTTTGGGTGTCATTTTAACCTTTCCCCGTCGATCTACCATAACACCGACATCATTTCATGAGTCGCGGGGACGGTGTCCACCATGCGTGTACCCCCTTGGGGATGGTTCGGGTTTACACATCACCTCACACCAAATGAATTGATATTATCACCAGCAGTGATAGGAATCAATGATTACGCACTTTCTACGGCACGGATATGTCAGTGTTATATTGTTTTCAATCGGGACATAATACTTTCTCGGTTTATTACAGTGTGGTTGTGAACGTGGTATAATTTATCGTTTGATATTAATCGCAGTTGATACGATGATATTTCACCTGATTATTCATCATGAGCATAGCCTAATATGATATGATGGATGTATAAGACATGACTGAAGAGAATATTCGTCTGTGCATCATCGTGGTTATAAATATGATTATGTGCTTATTCGCTCCAGGAGTGTTGAAGCATCCTAATGTACTATTAATAACAATATTAATATTTCACAAATATAATATAGCGCTTAAAAATTCAACAATATCTCTAAGCGCTTTACAAATATACCTCAGTCATGGGATTCAGGCTCGCCCGCAAAGACTGTAAGCACATTCTTCACTCCCTGAGGAGCATTTTACAGACACTACCTTAATTTCGCATCCTACCGAGTACCCATTTAACACCTGGGTGGAGAGTGGCAAATGTATATAGATTAACGTCTTGCCAAAGAACGTTAGCGTTGGTAATTTGAACCCCGTACTTTGTGATCTGCAGTCAGGTGACCACAACACATCTACACCTATTCACGGTTATATTAAAACTATCACGAAGAAAAGAGACTATTGTAAGAGCACATAGAGAAATTTCCAAACAACCAAACTTGCTAAGCAAAAATATGCAATTTTTATATGATGCGATATACCTCATGTAAATCATATTAATCCTAATTGAGTCTAAAGCTAAAACAATACAAATGGCTTTTTATTTGATGGCTTTCATGAAACCAAAACGGCAATAAAACAGAAAAACGTGAACACCATTAGGAAAGGCGATCGGTACCACATCTTTCATACTGTTCCGTGAATTAAAGTTCATCAATTCAAACAATAAAGGAAAACATAACTTTCGTCATCAAAAGTGATACTTCTAAGAATGTAAGGTTATCATAATCCAAATGTAACTTTGATTAATGAAATGCACTGATGATGAGGAAATAATGAAACCCTGATGAAAGGGAATTATAGACCATTAATTAAATCACTGTGACTTCACGTGGTATTGAGATGTCAGGATGATAGCTAATAGCGCCGGATTGAACATTTGCAATTCACCACGATATCCGTATATAAATGCCACAGGTGACCTGTGACGCTAGCAGTTTTACCCGCATCGTATAAATTTCATCGACAATTCGCAATATGATCATCCTTCCTAAACCACCGAATATTATGCTTGCATGCATTCCAGCACATGCATATAAATGGGCCTCGTGAATTTAAAGGCCCAGTCGCGCGCATGGGCGTGTGACTGTACATCATGATAAAATGAAAACTACAATGGTGCGGCTAAGACGAAATGTCAAATGAAAGAATGAATTTAAAAAAATAGAATAGGGGAAACGTAATAATTATAACTAAATGGTATGATTAAATGCAGAATATATGTATGGAGCTATGCCGAAATGTCCTAGGGAAAACAAGCACCGAGTGATATATTTCTCTGAAAATTGACGTTGATGTTGACATTTTAATAGTCCTCTATTTAAAAGCACGACTCGAAATTCTATCCCCATACTTAAAAACACGTCGTAGGGCTTATCTTTAATTAAGTGTTTAACCCAATGTAACTACGCATTTATCATATCATGATCAATGACCTGTATAATATATTATTGTTATCCTGTGAATGCGAACATCTATTCGACACCCATTATATAGATTGATTCCTCGACCTTCAAATCCTTACAAATATCCGTACAGCTACAGGGAATGGAATATTCATCCCTACTCCAAGCTTTCCCCCTTCCTTAGGCAGTTTAGCATCGCGGTAGTTTATCATTGAGAAAATCCTCACGGCTGACAACAGGCATTTATCAAAATGAGAAAAAAGAATTATGTTAAATCTACCTACCTTCATTATTCCAGGCATCCATCGCCGGTGGACGTCCGTCTGAAGATTTAATTAGAAACAAATATATCATTTCAACAGTTTTACATCTCATTTAGATCGTAAGCTAGCAAATAGAGTGGCATTTATAGCAACACAAGGAAGAGATAGAGAAAGAGGGGGAGTATAATTAAAGTTCCAAGACAATTGTTATCGCACAAGTCAACACGTTCTTCAATTTTTGTATTCACAGAATAATACCATATGGGAATTGAATATAAGGGAAAACAATCACGTCAACAATTTTACATCTTATTTAGATATTAAGCTAGCACACATTATCGTCGTGGTGAAAACGAGGAGAGAGAGAGAGAGCATTAAAGTTCAGAAGCTATTATTGTCGCACACCCCAAAACGCTATTGATTTTCTTTTCATTCACGGCAAAACACTGTTTGGGTAATGGATTAAAGGAATATACAATAAAGTCAACAGCTTTACATCTTACCTAGATCATACACTGAGTCAAATCGTACAGAAATCATTTAAAAATCAGATAATCTTGCTATTGCACGCCTCAAACATAATTATCACATGTACATGGAATATTAAATGACGGTTACCCCCCCCCCCCCCACCCTACATCACTACCAACCCGAACAACTACCCCGGACAACTTCCCCCGGACTATTATCCCCGAACAACTATCCCAGGGACAAATGATACTGGGAACATTTATAGGACAAATGTTCTACGAACTACTCATCTGGACAACAACGCCAAGAAAACTACCAGAAGGGCCACTGTCCCGAATAAATCTACACATTAAAGTGATACCCTTATACCCTCAATGCAAAAACGTTATTGTGGTCATATTTTTCTTCTTCTTCAAATAGTACATGATAGTTGTTGTCATGGAGCCATTGTCTAACAGGTAGCTAACACTAGGCGGTGTCAGACACAATTTTCCCGATCCAACTTGAATTATCTAAATAATTCACTTAATACGGACAGACAGGTGACAGACAGTCAACGAATAATCTTAATAATTGGCCCCTGTCTGACACCGCCTATTGTGATCATTTCCGGCTATAACAGTCCGCATGGTAGTATCGGAGGTAGTTTTCCGGGGATGTTTCAGCGTCCTAGGGGAGTTATCTAGATTTATGTTTATAGGGTGTAGTCGACCAGATATGGAAATATTTTCTACGGTTCAGTCGTGGTTTTCAAAAAGCATAGCAATCGTAGGTGTCCCGATTATGAGAACATATTGTATCAACTTCGGAATGTGAGAAAAAAAAAACGAAATTTAATAGAGAAAATACACGAGATTTGATAGAGAATGCAAAATAAACAAATGAAAGAACAACATTCTAAGCATATTAAACTACAAAACATGTATCTCTTTGTGCTCCATATCAGGAGTACCAAATAAGCTTCCTTATTTTACACGACTTCCTGACGAAAATATACAATGTCCTATAGATTGTGATTTTCTTTTTTGTTATCCCCTTCCGGCCACTACAGTTATCAATGTGCTATATTTAGCATTTTATGTTCCTCATTTTTTCATAGATTTGATTTGCATTTATTTTTTTCTTCTATATTTTGTCTTCGGTCGTTACCCTCTTACCACGTCTGTTCCCTAGGCTCTAATTTCATAGACATCCTGGCATAGATCTCGCTCAAGCACATGAATCAATGAATAAATATTCTATTAACTTGCACAAATACGGACTCTGACTTATTCATCGATATGTCTATGGGGCCTTCAAATACTATCAGTATCATCATCATCTCCATCATCGTCATTTCCACCATCTCCCATCGTCGTCATCACCAAATACATAAATTCTTACATACAATTTGTTTTACTATAGCGTAAGATTCAATAAAAACAATGCTCAATGCGCTTTACATAACAAATTAACGGACAAACAACTAATTTAAGGAAAATAAATAGAAATTAACATTCAGTTATTAAAGAGGTGTGTCTTCAAGTTCTTCTTAGAAGACTCAATCATTATCATCATCACCATCGTCCTTCTCTTCTTTCTTTTTTTCACCGTCTGAATCAACACCATATCGTTTGTCTCTTCCCTTTTCCATCAACTTATCACCGTTCTTCTTTTTTTCCCTATCGTTTGACGTCATTTGCTATCATATCATTATTACTCTTTCTTTCTTCATCATATTCTTCTTTATCAACAATAAACTTGCACTTTCAAACTCTCTTTTAGTCTCCATCTCCTCCTGTTGCATCCATTTATCTTTGTCCTCTTCCATCCTCGTTTAACGTTTCTGCTTCATCTTCTATTTTTCTTCTCTAAAATGTATCAATTTTCATTTTCTCCTCTGGGCTAGATACCAGAGACATCAAGGTTCTCGCGGGACAGCACAAAAATCGATGAATCCTAATTCTCTAAGAGGTGATGGTGTTTACCTTTTAGACAGCATGCTCAATTTGGATGAAAAAAGATATCCTCTTAGTAGATTATTATTACCGAACGATTTGGCGCTGCCAATATTTTCATGAAGAAGCCCAAAACTTTGAGGATCATAGAAGGTTTACGAATTATAGTTAAATCGGTATGAAAATGTTTTAAATGAGGAGCATAGAAGGTTTACGAAATATAGTTAAATCGGTATGAAAGTGTTTTAAATGAAAATATAAACTGCTTTTCATGTTCATTCGATGCTTTGTTAGGTATGAACACGCAATTGTATTACAATAATTACTTTGCATCCGTTAAAGCGATTATTAATTTTCCACATTTGTTCTGCATGTAAAATAGTTATTAAATACATCCAAAGATGCACAATGCAATAATCACGTAGTAATTTATGGGGTATTTTTTGAGATTGTGACAATTTTAGATTTGGAGAAAAGAACATGTATGGAAAAATGAAAAGGAGGGAATTAAGCAATAACAAAATGATATTAGATATACAAAATTTGGTCAAATGTGGGAACGATTGTTAATGGTTGAATAATAAACACATTACACATAATTGGAAAGAGATGCCCCCTCCCCTGAAAAAAAGATTCACAAATCAAACGCGCGAAGATGTTCCATATTCGAAGAGCATTAAGCCGCTCAATGTTTCTAGAGAAAAAGTTTGAAATTGGATTGCATCCTCTAACAGTTTCATAAATAAGCAAGGCTTTACTGCTGCTTTTTTGACAGGGTCTTACTAACAAAGAGTAATGATTGTTTTCACGAGATAATATTTTTTATTAGTTTGAACATATTTGTGGCTTACACCCAGTAAATAAGATCGATTGATCGATCTGTAATTGAAAAACAAGTCAGAAAAAATCTTGGAACCAGCGGGATTTGAACCTGCCATCTACTGCTTGCCGGGCAGCGACTCTACCACCAGGCCATCACTGGTCCATGGCACAGTCACGATGAACAAATCCCGCTGGTTCCAAGATTTTTTCTGACTTGTTTTTCAATTACAGATCGATCAATCGATCTTATTTACTGGGTGTAAGCCACAAATATGTTCAAACTATTGAAATTTCTCCCAGGAAGCATTACATTTATAAATATTTTTATTTTTTTAAATTCATATTAAAGGGATCCACAGCCCCTTCACCCCCCTCCCTTCTCCTATATCCGCCT
>JAVYIG010017354.1:0-26626 GCA_035222895.1 Strongylocentrotus droebachiensis
ATCTACAGTAGAATTCTGCATAAAAAAAGTGCATGTTTCATATTGTTCAGAACAATATCAAAATGATGTGATTATCTTATGTTCCAGTGAGTAATAGACCATTTTTACAAAATCTCTAGTTGCTACCGTAATTAATGGTGTATTAACCGCACCTTTTTGCCGCCGAAAAAAATTCAAAGTGGGGGGTGCGGTTGATACACGGTACACAAAAAAAATAAAAATAATAACAATTAAAGTTTCGATTTATGCCCCTCTACCTGGCGCTATGCCTGGCAATATCTCCCAGCTCAGTAATCGGTGTGTTGACTCACCACTCAGAAACTAGAACAACACTCAAATTTGTCTGTCATCTTGGTTTGAAAGTAATCTTTCTGATAGATTTCAATATGTAGTTGATAATAATAATTCCTCCAATTTTTCTTCTATTACACGGCGTACCACAAGGTTCTATCCTAGGTCCTCTACTGTTTTAAGTCGGCAAAAAAAAAAGTCGGCAAAAAAAAAAAAGGGGGTGCGGTTAATACACGAGGGCAGTTTATACAACGTTAATTACGGTATTTAATATGGGTTAAATGAAATCATGGTGTGTTTTTACATACATTTACTGTCGTGTATAAAACGCTAATAAGTGAGACCTTCTACTCTGTATACTTGCACACAGATTCACAGAGCCTAGTCGTTAACAGTTATTGAATAAGATCTGTTATTGCACTGGTTTATTGAACCAGCAATAGCGATGATGTCAACATTGTGAGATCAATCACGTTTTGACAAAGAGGGTCCAAACTCCAAAGATCAGGCCATCCATTTCAGAGTGCGTCCATGCAAAGGAAGTATTTCCTGATCCATTTCAATTGAAAAGAAAACTATTGGACCATCTCTAGTTCGGTCTAAAATAAAACAGAACTGGGCGCCATCTTGTAAGAAGTTGTGATTGACCAAATCAATCACAACTCTGCAGTCCCCTACCTACATTGTACATAGTTGGGAAATAGGGATTGATATCAATCGCAAATAAGTTACGATTATTCACAACTTTTTAGTAGACTACATGACAACTAGACTAAATAATGAGTAGATTAAATGATCAGTAGGCTAAATGATAAGTACCGGTAGAAGAAATGATACGGTAGGTAGAAGAAATGATATTAAGTAGAAGAAATGATAAGTAGGCTAAATGATAAGTAGACTAAATGATAAGTAGACTAAATGATAAGTAGACTAAATGATAAGTAGACTAAATGATAAGTAGACTAAATGACCATGTGGATAATAGATGGGCTGGGTATAGACCAAACAGCAATTTACCTTCTTTTTTTTAGGTACATGCAGTTTACTTTATCATACATTTATGTATGAGGCTTGATGTACTCATGAAGCTATAAACTTGGTATGAACGCACCCTTGGAAGTCAATTTGTATTGTCATTTGACTGTGACCGTGACGGAGAGTCAACACGAAACACACTGCACGCTGAAAGTTTCTATTTACTTTTTACATATTCGATTATTCGTCATGGCTTTATGACAAGTATAATAATAGTGTATTCGGTAATTCTCTCATGATCTCATCTCCAATCACAGACTACAAAATAATCATGTGATCAGTATTACACTTATATTGTATATAGAAATTGTAGAGGTTGGACGCTCTTGAATACAGCAAAAATCACAATATATTAAAGACGTACATGTACATGTTCATGTTAAAGTCAATTGTATGCACACCCCCAACAATAATCTGATGCCAAATAAGTATTTTTGTGGCAATTCCATTCAAAACTCTGCTGTAGTATATTTAGCCAGTTTATAACCACTACTGTTCTTCCAAAAACTCCTTGGTTCTTTTAGCTCCTCCTTTATTACATGTAGTATTATTCATTTTTTCTGATTTAGGAGACAAAGTACATGTACATATTTAACGAAAGATGACAGAATTACTGTCCACAGTGCCAAAGAAATGTTTTTATTTTAGGACGCCATCATAACAACATGTCTAATACATGTACATTTATAAAGTGAAGTCCCAACTTTTAATTTGTACTTCTGAGTATTCTTCCATCCTCCTTCCTAATCTTTAAGATTAACAAACTGCAGAGTGGTGTGCCCAGGGTCATAAATTTATATCTGAAGGCTTGTTTAGTTACGACGCAGTAAACAGTCACAGTTTTATACTTGTAAAATGAATAACAACTGCGCGCCACAAATGTTCTGCACGTATTCACTGAGCTCTGTATTATAAGACACAGAAATGTGAAGTGTAGTTAACGTCATCATAATAAAAACGCTAGGGTTTCACAGCATCATATCAGAACGAGCCTGTATAGCACAAACAGACTTCAGGTGCAGATTAAATATGTGTGCCAGGATTTTACGAATGGCAGCCAGAAATGTTTATTGACTACGTGCTAGATTGAGGGATTTAGAAGAGTCGGAATTGAATAGTTTATCCAGCCAACAAATTAGTAATTTCAGTAGCTTACCGGCATATTGGCCAGAGTAACTTTTTATTAAAAGTCTTATGAAACAGTGCCTTGGTGTAATGGCATTGGAAGCATGCAATATGCAGTACATGAATGAAGTCATGAAAAGAATCCCTACATACAATGTAATTCGTCATTCAGTGACTCATGTTCTTTCACACGGCATTAACGAGGCCCTTCTGGTTTTAAACTAGCCAAACATATGTTCTAATGAGGTAAGTTTCAATCGCAAATCTCCTTGTTATCGACTATCGAGCCATAATATACCTGTACATACACGTATATACATGCATGGGGCTTCATCTTATACAGTGCAAGGACAATGAATACATCATACAAAGACAATTAGCTTTCTAAATGATTGTACATTTTCTTCTTGTAGTAAACAATGTACATGTACATATTTTTGACAAAAGTCGAGTTGTTTTATAGATTATACATATAGACAGTATTATTTCTACATTAAATATTCATTGAAAATATATAAAGTAATGTCTTAGGACTTGTAAATGAAATTAATGAATATTATAACATATAGAGGCAGTTCGCTTCAAATGATAGTACATTTTCTACATGTAGTAAAGGTAGGTTCATTTTCAAAATCTGAGTTGGAGAGATCATGTAGGTTTTTGGGACAGAAAAAAGAAGAAGCTATTTTAGGACTTTTAAAGATAAAGACCAGTTATGGTCATGCGATTGCATTGTGAAAGAAATGGTGTGGAATTGATCAGAAAAGTTTGATCACGTAGCATATAAGTATTGGTGTGTACTGCAGGGTTGTGGAATCATCAAAATGTTAAGAAATTTGGCCCAGTCTTGGTAAAGTTACAAGCACTGTACACAGAAAGATGGGACTATGCACACGTGCGCGACACGTGCGTTATATCTATCAGGTCCAAATAGATATAATAATTTACCAAATATATCAATTAGTAGGCGGTTTCTCTGCAAAATTTGTATGATCACGTATTAGTCAAAACATATGCTTTAACATGATTGGTAATAAGAGCTTCCATTTCATTTTTTGAGAGGGGGGCGTTTCCAAAACTGGTCTTTACCTTTAAAGGGATCGTTTAACAATGTCAAATCTGAGATACACGGTCCTACATGTTACCAGTGTCTGTGATATGGTGTAATATTGAAGCCCTAAAAAAATCGCGCTTCAAAATGATCAAGAAGTGCCTCAAAAAAGTAAAAATCTTTGAGTGACCGGTTTTACCATACTCGTTTTCCCCAATAGACTGTAGTGTAATGAAAACCGTCAGGCGAACGGTTTTCAAAGTTTGTAATTCCAATCATAAATATCTTGATAATCAGACAGGCGATCGGCTTGTAAAAGTCAAGGGGTTTCTGACTGACCTAAAGGTTTCTAATTATCATTGCATCATGAGCTAAATCCAGAATTTAGTTTCAGAATCTGAGACAAAGTTACCGGATCCCTTTAAGGCAAAATTTCACATGTATACACTTGTAGTTGTCTGGTACACTGCAAGATAATCATTCATGAGGAGTAAATAGAACAGCAGAATTCTCTTTTCATACATATTAACCAGGGTAGTTTTTCGTAACTCTTTTCATAAGAGCGCGTTACTCTTCATCACTGGATTACCATTATTTGTGAAGCTGCTTTTCAGTTGTGTTGCAGCCAAATCTCCATGGCAACTATTTTCTAAACTTACTTGCGCTGAAATAACTCATTACATGAGCTTGAATGCTAGAGGGATTTAGCACTTTAGCCGTAGGCCTAATCTACAATGAGTGTTGCAATAACATGTTTGTGCACTTCTACTTTTTTGCTGTGTTCTTGCTTCACCCTTTTTTCGCCTTTTTTCCTTAAAATGGGAGAATATTATTAGCATTAAATCTCCCATTTTCAAAATGCTTTCACTCTCCTGCCCTTTTAGATTGATTAAAGCACTCTTGTTTTTGAAATGTACGTTAGTAAAAACTGTATGAACTTTGACCATCTTCCCCCAAGAGGCCTAAAACTACATGTACAGTGTAGTACAGAGCAATAGAAATTAAAACTACATGTGTGTCAGTATTTATCCCTGCTGTTGTTTGTATGCAATGGATGTCTTTGTAAATCATCTGTTTGTTTATTTCTGTATAAAAAAAGACCACATGCATTCAGTAAAATAATAACAAATAGAATAATGAATTTACAAGATAAAATAAACGGCTGGATAGCCCATATCCCGGTATCATAATGATACCGCTGGTCTTCCATGGGGACCAGAAGGTGTAATATCTAGTGGCTTATTCTTGAAACTTTGTAGATTATCTGTTTGGAGTCAGAAAGGCAATAACTCATGTATGCTTTAAAGGTAAAGACCAGTAATGGTCATGCGATTGCATTGTGAAAGAAACGTTGTGGAATCGATCAGAAAAGGTTGATCATCTAGCATCTAGCATCTGCAAGGTTCTGGAATCATCAAAATGATAAGAAATTTGGCCCATTCTTCGTAAAGTTACAAGCACTATACACAGAAAGATGTATATGGGACTACCCTATCTCTCTCACACGACCATGAGAGAAATAAATTTACCAAATATATGAATTAGTAGGCGGTTTCCCGGCAAATTTTTTATCATCATGTATTAGTCAAAACATATTCTTTCACATGATTGGTAATGAGAGCTTCCATTTCATTTTTTGAAATTGGGGCGTTACCAATACTGGTCTTTACCTTTAACACAGAGTTAATGCCTATTTGGTTCTGAACAGATGGTATGTTGCTTCTTTGCCTGTGTATGCCTTGCATGCTTGTCATCATCATTATACATGTATATGTTTCCATGCCAACAGGCCTATTTAAAGAGACACCATCTACCAGCTCTGAGCCTTGATGACCTCTTGTTGACCTCATGTTGACCCCATCATGACCTCACCTTGACCCATCTTGACCCCTTTGATCACTGCATGTGACCCCTGCATCTTCTGTATCTCTTCTAACTATACTCATCCATCAGAGACCATTTCAGTTATAAGGACCATCGCTTTAAATAGTTATTCTTGAAACTTTGTAGAAAGACTTTGTAGATTATCGTTTGAAACTGTAAATAGAAAATATTATAGATAAAGATGTCTTGAAATAGATGATGTACATGTACATAGGGAGTATATTTGAATACAAGCATACATGTATATCCAAAAGGGGTGTTAAGGACGCGAAGAAGAGAAAAGAACATATTTGTAAGGATTTATTTAGTCTGCAAGTACTAGTCTAAAATGAATAAACATGTAATATAGTTTTGTATTTTAATAGGATTTTGATGAAATTTAAAGCTGTAAATACTAGAAAGTAAATTAAAGTGTAGACTTCTTTAGCACATGCTGTTGTTTTTAGTCTAATGAAAACATTCAAGTTAACCAAATAGATATTATTTAGTGTTTGTATCTCTTTTTAAATCAAATCCTGATTGAAATGGATATTCCATCCTCATCTTGTTCTGTAAACTAAATTGGAACTTTGTAGAATTTCTGTGAAGACCAATTTGTCCTTCATCAATCCAATCACATGCTATGCTATTCTCATTCCACTATTTTACAAAATAAAAGTCCTGTCTGCTATTGTATTTAGCCTTTCCATCAAACTATGTCTTTCATTTTCATATACATGATTCATTGTTTCTGTTCTGTCTGTGTTTATCTGTCTTGCGATATGTGCCTATTTCCTGCTCATATTTTTGTATTGTTATTTGTTAGTACATGTGTTTCACCCCTTTACACTACAATAATTATGTGTTTTAAAAAAACACTTTTGTGTACACAAATGACAAATCTTCACACATGCAGGCACACAATGTGGATTGTGTACATTTAGTCATCCTTAGACATATTTGTATACAAGTACTTTTACAGTGTAGCCATTCTTGGGAAAAACTATTCATCAGGTGCTCATGCTAACCATTCTCAAATAATTCTTTTCTAAATAAAATTCTTTGCAGTTCATTTCTGATCAAGGACCTTTACAAAAAGAATCATTTACATATTTATGAATGATAGTGAGTGTCCATCCGGGTAGTTTCACATTTCATACTGGTATTTGTATGTCAACAAACAAACAAACAAGCAAAAAGTCATCTATAATTACTTATAATGAGCTACATGTACATGTACATGTGTATCTTCATGTCCTATGGAATGTCAAGGACTTGATTTTTCTATGTCTCTATTCCGGGTTTCGGTTTCATGTGTTTTTTTTTTCACGAGTTCACACCTTATAACACATACTTCCTCATTCCATTTAAGCTAATTAAAAGAAAAGTGTAGCGCCTTCAACCAACATGTACATGTAGCTCGAGCCTTATTCTTCTGTGTCATTGTAAACTATTGAGAGCCAGCAGGGGGGTGTTTCACAAAGCCTTTTTTTCAATGACAAATGACAAAAATCTGTGACAAGTCTGCTGATAACCAATCAGAAGCAAGGATTTCAGTAGCTTATAACAATAACTGTCTTTTTTCCCTGATGACATGTTTTGTGAAACACCCCCCTCTTCAGCACCAGAAAGGTGTTAGCTCTGTGTATGTGAGTCACTGCTCTTCTGGCTCCAAACAGACAATCGGCCTTTTCACACACAGCTAAAATTCTATAAACATGATTAGGACTTTAAACTAATCAGCTGTACATACGGCATCATTCACACACAGCTAAAATTCTATAAACATGATTAGGACTTTAAACTAATCAGCTGTACATACGGCATCATTCACACACAGCTAAAATTCTATAAACATGATTAGGACTTTAAACTAATCAGCTGTACATACGGCATCATTCACACACAGCTAAAATTCTATAAACATGATTAGGACTTTAAACTAATCAGCTGTACATACGGCATCATTCACACACAGCTAAAATTCTATAAACATGATTAGGACTTTAAACTAATCAGCTGTACATACGGCATCATTCACACACAGAAATTTCGGTGCGATCATTAATCGTTTCGTGATTAACTACTGCTCTTAAAATGCGCAGTAGTGCCATTGCGCATTGAAGGTCAGGTCATATCAAACAAAGCACACGCTCCATCCAGTTTAAACACGTTTAAACCGTTCGCACACAAAATGTCAAGCTCTCTAGATACGAACTTCGTATCTGCAGCCTGCTTTGAGGGGCGTATGAATTGCGACTTCGTATCTATCCGAACATCGTATAAACGATGTTCATACAGGGAAAATTTTCTTTAAAGGTGTTTAAAACTGTTGAGTTAAACATGTTTATACTAATCATCTCTAGATACGATGAATTTTAGCTGTGTGTGAAAAGGCTGATAGTTATCTTTAATAATACTACCCCCTTCCGGTTCACAAACAAAGATCTACAACACATTTTGAAAATTAAAGGGGAAGTCCACCTCAATATTAAGTTGGTTTTTATAGAAGCAGAAAAATAAGAGAAACAGGTCAGTGAAAGTTTGAGCAAAAAAAGATGAAGGTGTGATCAATCAAACACAAATTGGCAACTTTGTGACGTATCTTTCAAGGTCCTCTCCCATTTGCCCTGCGCTAAGAAATTAAACAAATTATATTTCCCTTCAGAAATTTTCAATCATATATTCACCCTAAATATAATCATTGCAAGTATGTTTTCACCAGAACCTGTGAAACATATGAACTATTCTGTCATCAATAACTATAAAGATAATGAAAATTCATCTATTTTCCCTTAAGAAAATTGTTGATCATACATCATACCATTTATTGTAAATATGTTCTATATAACCCCTCTATGAAACAAATCTATTCTGTCATCAATAAATAAGAAAATGACAGTTTATGACGTTTTCTGTACGGAGCAAACTAATGACAACCTCGTATGATACATCACAGTGTTGCCAAATTGTATTTCACTAATGCCAACAATTCATAACTTTCCTATTTTTGGTTGGATATTGCTCAAACTTTCACTAATTTGTTTCACTCATTTTTCTGCTTTCATTAAAACAAACTTGATATCAGGGTGGGCTTCCCCTTTAAATCGAGTCACTTCTTTTAGTCACCAAAATTAGTAACCTAAATTTAGTCAACAAATTGAATAAGAAACACATGGAAAATGTAAAGTCAAACATTCCAATTTTCTGGAAGCATTTTCTACATGTAAGTGTATTTTGCAAATTGAATGAAGTTTTACAATATTTTTACATTTTCAATACAGATTTATATTATACAAGATCTAATCCCAGCTGTCAGCTTCAGCAGCATACATTGAAAATGAAACTGTACAATGGATTATTAGACCTTGTCAAATTTAGTGTGGATTAAGCGATGCAGATTACTGAAACCTTGCCAAAAAAACACAGAAACTACAGGATATAGATGAGTAAATGACAGAGATAATAATCAAGGCATATACATGTATCATCTGTTTGGAGCCAAAAGAGCATAAACTCTTTTTAGAGTTAATGCCCTTCTGGCTCTGAATGGAGGCAAGAAAATGGGTGCATCCATACACTTTTATTATTCAGCTCAGCTTGTGATGAATACTTGCTTATGGGCGAGAGGATTAAAAGTGGTGTTTACCCCATCTCTGACTTTTAATGTTGTATCTATAGAGTGGTGAAGTGTGACGTCATCAAAAATCTATTTTTAGAATTTCTCATTTTTTTCGTCATATTCCGAAAGAATTACATCAAAAGTAATGTCTAAATGTCGAAAACCAATTGAATATGTTAAGTATTGGCTGAGATATGACCATCTCAATGAATATATGTCCTATGGGAACTCAGTGTTATATATTCTCTGGCTCCTAACCATTAAGGCCCGGTCACACAGCCTTTCGCGTCTGTATCGCGGGTAGAATTTCGCGATTTTTTTTTGCCCGCGGTTGCCCGTGGTGGAAAATGTGCAAAATTGGCTTACCCACGGTTTACCCGTGGTATGCCCGCGAAACAGACGCCGGCGACTGTTCCGCGTCCTTATCGCGGTTGAAGCGCGGCGGTACCGCGGCCTACCACGGGTATAATAAAGCAGCCGAACCGGGCTGTAGAAATCATAACCGCTCCGTGCTTACACGCGGTACACACGCTAATGCACGTGTTATGTACAGACGCGGAACAAACGTGCTATGACCGTGCTCCACCCGCGATTACCCGCTAAAATTTCGCGTCCTACCGCGTGTAACCACGTCTTAACCGCGGCCGTAGCACGTCCTAGCACGTTCGTTCCGCGTCTGAACCGCGTCTTTACCGCGTGTGTACCACGTGTACCGCCCGCGATTACCCGCGGTCTAAATTTTTGGGCAGCCCAAAACTTTTTCGCGCGGCCAACCGCGTGTGAATTTCTTACCGCGTGTAACGACGGGTAAAGTACGGCTGTATCGCGTCTTTATCGCGACCTCAAAGCGTCCAACAGCGTCTGCTTCACGGGCAGAAATTTTTGGCCGTGATTCGGCCGCGATACGCCCGTTAAAGGGCTGTGTGACCGGGCCTTTAGGAGCCAGAGCATATAACACTGAGTTCCTATGGGGAGTATATATATTCAGATGGTCATATCTCAGCCAATACTTAACATATGCAATTGGTTTTCGACATTTGGACATTATTTTTGATGTTCTTTCGGAATATGAAGAAAAACATTGAGAAATTCTAAAAATTGATTTTTATGACGTCACAGCTTCGGTACTCTATAGTGCCCTTCTGGCTCCATATATCAAGCTACAGTAAATAAAAACCCACAGAGGATGACAGAAATTCTGTTTTGTCAATTTAATTTGGGAAGCTTATTCCTTCATTATCATTCAAAAGAAGGGATGTTTTGATTGTTGAGGTCACTTTGTGTACTTAAAATTGTAGTTGCAAAACCTTGATTAGATCACAGTAAAACAATCTCATGAATAGCCAAATTGAGATCAATAAAACAAGTTCTTTAGCAGACTTTGCTCTTTCAATATTAAGAAATTGCCAAAGGAGTGCCCATTATATCATTTAGCCCAGTATTTATACATGTAAGCCCAGTAAATGAAAGAGAAAGAGTTTACCGTAACTTCATCCTCGAAGTACAAAACTCTTCCCCCATCAATTTAGACTATTCATTTCTTCAGCCTTTCCTGGGTATTACTGGTATTTTTTAGATACCCGGTAACAGTATAAGACATCATTGGCATGCATAATGCTGTATCAGTTTGCCAGGTTTCATAACTCTCCAACGTTTCATGGCCTAGATATGAATGGAGGATCAGAACCCGCCCCCTTCCCCCTTCCAAGCTTTGATTCAAAATAACTCACCATAAGCCAAATTAACAAATATAACAAATGTTTTTTTATTATGCGAGTCTTGCAAGATATACCCTTAAAGATGAAGTTGAGTTCTGGTCATGTGATTGCATTGTGAAAGAAACGGTGTGGAACCGACCAGACAAGGTTGATTATCTAGCATATAAGAATTTGTGTGTATTGCAAGGTTCTGGAATCATCAAAATGATAAGAAATTTGGCCAAGTCTTGGTAAAGTTACAAACACTGTACACAGAAAGATATATATGGGACTACACGAACACGTGGCGTAAAAAGCCGGCCCCCCCGATTTTTACGATGTTACATGCATATTTAGAATATGAAGGCATTTGAAGAGCCATGATTTTCAGGGAACATGTCTTATCTGATGTTCGTCCACACTTGCATAATAAGAATGAGTAATGCTCACAAATTATTTTTCACCTCTTCCCAGAACTCAACCTTCTCTTTAACAACATTGGAATGAGTTCAAGATGCATTTTCTAACTACTAACGTATCATTTAATCATTTGATTGTTTGTGCATGTGTTGTGCTTTCTTTAACTGGCATTAACCAACTAACTAATATCCTCAGCTGGGAGCCAGAAGGGTGTTAACTCATGGGGTGGTATTCTCGAAAGCGAACTAACTTTAGTCCATGGTTTAATCCATCGACTAAGTATGGAATGCCAAGTGTCTATATGAATATATTTTTGAAAAATTTGATATGTCCCTAAATTACCATGATTACATAATTATATCATAGTTATATTGTTGTTTATTAATTATGTTATTAATTTTATTTTTAATTTAGTGACAGATTAAATTATTCAAAAACATATTCATATGGACACTTGGCATTCCATACTTAGTCGGTGGGTTAAACCATGGACTAAAGTTAGTCCACTTTCGAGAATACTTTGACATGGAGTATTGGAGTTAACGCCGTTCTAGCTCTCAGCGAAAGATATAGTTTTGTTTTTGTTGCATCATGGGCTTGCTTGAGTTACAACCATTTTAAAGCAACTTTTTTTTGTTCTCCTCTTTTTTTCTCTCTTTGCATCATTTATTTTCCCACCAATCTATAGGTTTGATGAAGGACGATGAAGGGTCGTATCACAAATTCGAAGGCGAAGAATAAAGGCCCCGATAAAATCTGCCCTGACACAAAACCCAGCCCTAACGCGGGAGGGTTTTTTAATACCCGAGGAGCCTAATTTTGTATTCTAATCTACCAGTGGATGTGTAGCTTGTTAATTTCATCTCTAATGCATGACTTAGTCTATGCCATATACTGTATCACACCCACTTGCATGTTTTAATAGTTTACATCAATTACTGCAGACTAAATCTCATCATGGGTTTGTGAGGGGTGAGAGGGGAGGGGGAAAGGGGATATACATGTACATGTAATCATTCAACTTTAAGGTTTATAAGATTGATCTACAATTTGAAATGCACTGTGGATTTTAAGAAGTTAGTTTTGTTGGCATTAAGTATATCTTCAGGAATATACATGCTTTTTATGTTCTGCTGAATTCATGATGATTAATTTAAGTCAGGGATTTGAATTCCTAAAGAGAGCTCCTTTTAAAGTAGTAAATGTGTGTGGATAGTTATTAAAACAACTCTTAGAATAAGTACTAACTTAATTCTGATCCGAGTGTCTTGTAAACTTGTGGATAAAATTGAAAATTGTTTATTGCATGTTAAAGATATCTTTTGGGTCTTGCCCATTGCTCTGTGATGAAGTGCCCTTTACACCCAATGCATGTATAAGGCATAACTACATGTACTGGTATGCACAAGTTGATTTTTGTAACACCATAAGAAAGTTATATATTCAACCTAGCACCTCACTTCTATAGAGAGAAAATAAAGTTTGTTATGCTATATGTACTTGATGTAACACTCAAGAAAATTCTTCAATGCATGTTTTAGAACATTACACCTTGCACTACTACGTGTTATCATAAGCTAGAGGGAATAATCCATGGTGTACCGAATTCTCTTGTTCCTATATGCGATAGTATAGGGAGGCACCTGGTTACCATGACAATTGGTTAATTTCATATAACACGGAGTTAACATCCTTCAACGACTTATACACCATGTTGATTTGTTTGTGTATTAACACCTCACGATGCTCATGATGCTCAAAGGTGTTATCAAAATTAATACACCAACACTTAATATATGTTGAGAGCTACATGTAGAAAAGGTGTTAACTCTATGTTAACATTTTGTGTTTTAACACTTAACACCCTTCTGGCTCTCAACAGACAATGAGAAGTGTAGAACGGTGTTAACTCTTTGTTGAAATTGTGCGTTAATACCTTTCAGGCTCGCAACAGATGATGAGTAGAGCATTCTTCTGCATAAGTTGTTGCTTAACACTTTAATCCAAATTAGTTTGTTTTGGTGTCTTGCATGTACATGTTAAAGTATAAGTAAGTTCATCATTTGTATTCATTTGCAAATAACACAGCGCACTGTAATTCCCTCCATTAATTCATTGTTGAACTATTAAAAAGAGGACCTTTGATATTGCTGATGCAGGTGCCATTTGAAGGTGAAACAAATAATAAAATATAGTAAATAAGATCAACAATCAGGAAATTCTGGTAGATATCAGAGAAAGGGGGTGGGGAAGTTGCTACCAAAATTGCATCCTTCCTTGATCATTTAATATTTCTTAAAATGATTTGTACATTGTAAGATACCATTCATGTACATGAACGTTTCAAAATCATACTCATGTTTATTACAAGTGTAGCTTTAATACAATGACAGTTGGTAAAGAAAATTAATGAGGTGAAGAAAAAAAAGTTAATTTATGAGTAATGTAACAAAAATGACACAAATTGTGCATAACTCAATGTACTCGAATTTATGCCACAATATAATCAAACAGAGCGCACTAGAGTATAATGTACACATGCACATAAACTTGGCATAATAATCACATGTTTTACATATAAACTTTTACTATACCGGTATTTTGAAACTAAATAAAACTGCACCAGGATTTACAAGTCTTTGGCAAAAGGTGAATTTTGTCTGCAGTTTTTAGTTCCAAAATCATTCAGTAACACCGAAATGAAGTTACATGTACATGTAGTCAAACTTTGTGAAGTCCATGGCATACATGTAACATGTATTTGTTAGCTAAAAAAAGGGTTCCTTGTATACAATACGCGTACATTGCACATGGTATATGTGAGAGTATTAAGAGCAAAAATAGAGCATGCATTTCTAGATTTTCTCCAGTTTATTTGTGATACCTTTTCATGCACAGTTCTGTGTGTTACACCTGTGTAAAATGCAAATGTTCATACATAGTCATACTGTACATGTAATAGGGATAAAGGGGTAACATGAGCATTATCCAATGAAATTGTGCTTAAAGGGAACTAAAACCTTCATACTAAGTTACTTTTATTGTAAAGTTTAAGATATTTGAATAAAATCAGTGAAAATTTGAACAAAATCAGGCAAGGAATAAGGAAGTTAAAGCTTTTTTAAATGACTAGTCACTAGAGGGCGGTATTCAATTTGATGACATCATCTGTGAACAACTCTCCATGCCTTTTGCACATCAAATTTCATGTTTTACCTTCTTTCTTGTGATTGAGATAATCTACTCCCCTGAAAGCAAGGTATAGAATGCAAAATGATATTCTACTTCACATGTTATGAAGTCGGATCAAGAACACAAATAAATACGAAGAAAACGAAAGAATTGTGAAATTTGATGGTTTTTGGTTCCCTTTAAGTGATTCCACTCTGGAGATCCAGAAAGGCATTGAGTCATACTTAAACATAGATTTTAATCCCTGTGAGCTCTCAGCAGAGAAATCACTTTGCATGATAGTAAGAAACTAAGATTAATGGTGTTTTTGTTTCCACTGTGGTCCTGGTGCAGTTTGTAGAATGTGATTCCCACAGAGTATATCATTCTGTTTAGAGGCAGAAGGGCCTTAAAGGTAATACAAAGTTTTGGTATGGGGTCATAAATTTGGTTCAAATGAACATATTGGAAGCATATGCGATCCTACAATATTCAGGGATCGTTGTTGCGGTTGAAATCGAGTTTAAAGTTATGAAATTGTAAATAATGAACTCTTTATGTTATATAGCTCCCTCTCAAGGTCAAGATATTAATTAAGCTATAACACAATGTTTCTTGACTAAAATCGACCAATTAGCTATTCCCGTTTGGAAATTATATATCATACTACATATTCTGAGATTTTCATGGTCACAGCTACCATTGTACGGCCGTAGGCGCTATTTTAAATTTATCCACATTTACCGGGAGCACCGGTAAATTTTTATATTAAAGTTTTCTCGAAAGGAGAATTGTTTTAGGAGCTAATTTTTCTTGTGCTTATAATACATCTACAGGGGCATCCAAATATATCAAAATTGTAAAGAATCACTATCCACCCAATTTTCAAATTTCCCAAAACTTTGTATTACCTTTAACCCTGTGAAGTGATACGATTTAACACCCTTCTGGCTCCAAACAGATAATAATACCTTTCATGTTGTTTTGTTGTGCACGTATGTATGGCCATGTTAAAAAATTAACATGTTTAGCGTCCCCGCCCGCTTCCTTTTTGGGGTCCGCCTCCTATTTTTTTTTTTTTTTTTTTTTAAAGAAAAAAAACTGCTAAAATGGATCTATTTCTGATTTGAAAAAAAAAAAAAAATAAAAATGTCGGCAGTCATCTCGAAAAATAGCCCGACTGCCAGGGAAAATGTACCGAGCGGCCATTTTGAAAGAGGCCTCCTCCTTTGAAAGGGCCTCCTCCTTCCTATTTTTCAAAAAAACAGGACGCTAAACATGTTTATTTTTTTATTTGGCCTATCCCTTTGTCTTCAAGTCTGTTTACTCCCCTTCCTTGAAAACTGCTCTCCAGAACATTATTTTAGAAATTCACAAAATATGTGACCAATACTTATCTTCACTATCATTCATAAGTTTATTGAAAATTGTTTAATTGGTTCTTGGTACATGTAGTAGGAGCAATGCTGTATTATTATGCACTAGAAATATTCAAGATTGTTATGCGCATATCGGTGATGTCTTAATGTGAATAATGTATATACTTCAAATATATTTTGAAATGGAGGAATTTATTTTTGAATGGAATGATTCTCATCTAGAATGTAATTATATAATCAATGTGGTGGGTCTGATAAATTGCTTATGATTAATTTGTATATTTCATTATATTACATGCTCTGTGCCATACTTCGTATACACCAAACACACACAAATTAAAATACATATATTTTCCTCAGTTGTAAAACAAATGTATTCCTTACTCTTAAGAATGTTATACTTGTATCACACTTTTGGGATTTTAAGTTTAAGCAGCCTGATTCTTAAGACATTTAAAGAAAACAAATGGTTAATTACTTATAAACATACAGTTTAATCTGCGTAATATAGATTGATAAAATATAATTGATAAGGCACTTTTTTTGATAACTGTTGATACAGTTTTATTGTATATTTCTGATGTATTGAAATATATTTTTCAATAATATCCTGTGTTTTTATGCTTCTTATTATACCAGTTTCTAGAAGCTTATTATATTCCACTTTTTGCGCTAAAAATAGAAAGACCTTGCTTTGATTTTGAAACCATCAAATGCCTTTACAAGTTAAAGAGTGACTACATGTATGATGTGACTGTACATACCAATTGCAAAATGTGTCTAGCAATAAAATAAATAACTTTCACAAACAATGATAATCCTTTCTTGTAAATGATGCTGTATTCTAGTTAATAAAACTCAAGCTATCTCTTCCTTTTTTGTAATTTTGAATGGAGAGATTTAAATCACATGTGTACCGGTATAATAAACATGATCGCAAAAATTTACAACAATCAACTCTAGGGGAAATTCGATACCCTATTTTATTGCTTTGAGAAATAATGGACGGGTTACATGTCATTGCGCAATTCTTTAAACGATGGACAGGTCTATTGATGGTGCCTTAGGTTCATTTTCTGAAACTTTTGCGATCATGTTTATTGGCATTTCTACAATATGTGGTAACTGAAGTTTGAAACATTAGAAATATATGTAGAAATATAGAATTTAAAAGTTCTGAGATAAAATAAGATGTCGAGGTAGCAATTTTAAACCTTTTCCAACTTCAAAGTACATTTGTAAGTATGGTAAAAATACCTTTAGTGCAATTTTTTAAATGACAATGAAAGTACTTTTAGTGCAACGATAAGCTTTTGGTTCTGTGATTTAAGAGAGCACTGGCTCACACACGATTGCGTTACATGTATATATCTGAATGTTGGAATGTATAAGAAAAAATAGATATATCATCTTTTAATAATCCAAATAGTGCAGTGCTCAGTGAACATGTTCTGGAATACATCGGTTTTAAAAAAAAATGATATCAATGATATAGTGTCTGTTTGGAGCGAGAAGGGCATTAAATCCTGTGTTCGAACGAAGAGTTAACGCCCTTCTGTTAATAATCCAAATAGTGCCGTGCTCAGTGAACATGTTCTGGAATACATCGGTTTAAAAAAAAAATGATATCAATGATATAGTGTCTGTTTGGAGCGAGAAGGGCATTAACTCCTGTATTTGAACACAGAGTTAACACCCTTCTGGCTTTAAACTGATGATATTTGTTAATGTTGTTGTTTAATTTGATTGTTGTTGTTTTTGTTCAGTGGTTGTACAGCTCACCCCACATGAGCTTTTGCACATTTTACAAAATGGGTGTATGGAGAAGAAAAAAAAAGGATGCATTTTGTCTGCTGAGCGCCAGAAGGGCGTCTACTCTGTTTCAGAGGATGACATTCAGCGTGTCCACACACAAAACAATTTATCCCGAAACTCTATAACGATACGTCGTATAAAGAATCATCGTATAAATTCCAGGATGTCCACACACAAGAAACGTCGTCACTAAAGAATCATCGTATAAATTCCAGGATGTCCACACACACAAAAAAGTTATCCCGAAACTCTATAACGAAACGTCGTATAGGTGCGCAGTTTGTTACTGCGCAGTCGAAACTGAAACAGAAACACATGTGCAGCACCACTAGTACGTTTTTGCATTGACTGTGCCACTGGAACAATGCATGCAGTATATTTATGTATAATCAGCTGGCTGCGCAGCGGTCAGCTGGAAGCAGAAATGAGAGCTCATATCTCCTTTCGCTCGAGGTCACGTTAAGCCCCGCCCAGTTAGACTAGTTCCGTCCACACACAAAATGTCCGTGATTAGGCGTGATTCTTTATCGAGTTTCAGTTCGAAACGATGCCCAAACCTGCGTTTCGTTAGACTAGTTTCGTTATACGACGTATCGTTAGTGAGCGTCCACACCTACAATTTTGGTCGTAAAACTATCGCGAAACGGTATAGCTAATCATGACAAGTCACGGAAAATGTTGTGTGTGGACAGGGGGTTAAATGCCTTTCTGGCTCGCAGCAGATAGCATGTATGAGTAAAGTGTGGTGGTAGTGGTACTGATGATTGTAAATTGTAAAAATCACTCTAGATTTTGATGAGAATAAAATATTAAAAATACTGTTTCACTCAAGGTTTTGTTTCCGCATAATTACATGCTCATTGGTGTTTCCATAGAAACTATTTAATTGATACGAGTATAAAGCCCCTGTTTCTTTTTCTTATTTTATTCTGTATTTCATTTCTTTTCCTGTTGTCTTTGCCTTCTTCAAAAGTATGGAGAACAAAAGATGTCAAATCACTTTTTTCTCCAATTATTTTTCACAATTGAGATCAAACCTTTAAGATATAGTTCCCCCTCTCTTGTCTTCACCCTTTGCTACCCCCTCATTCCTCTCCCCACCCTTCCACCTCTCCTGCCCCCCCCCCCCTCTCTCTCTCTCTCTCTCTCTCTCTCTCTCTCTCTCTCTCTCTCTTCCGCCCCTCTCCCTCTCTCTTTCACCCCTGTCACTCTCTTGCTCTCTCTCTCCAGCTTTGATAGCAAAATCACCTATTTTAATACAAGCCGTTGACTCTGATTGGCTTAAAATATGCAACGATATTCGGATACAAAACAGCCATATGGTTTTAATTTTGGACACCTCTCTTCAAAGGTACTATGTCCCATTTGCAGGCAAAAACATGAAAAAGTTAAATTCCACCGGCATTTGAAAGATAATACTAATTTAGAACTTCCCTAAAAGAGAGGGGGCTTGAAAATGTCTTTAAGTGGGAAAATAACGACTATTAGTTGCCAAATTGACTTAGGAACTATAGAGCCAATAAGTAAAAGTCTTGATTTTCAGACCATTTTACCGAATGGTCGTACATTTTATGCTGCGCAAAGATTCAATCAGTTTGATTTTGGCCATTACAAGAAGTGGGTTATGATGTAGACAAATGCTCATCTACCCTTTACAGCTCATTTTATGTATGTTATTACCAAAGAAGAAGAAAAAATGCCAGTCAGTCACTCAGTAGTGTCTGATAGTGAAGTCTAGCAAGTAAACGGTTTTCCTTGCATAATTTGAATATTAGGACACTGCTAATGTTTAAATTTCATAGATAGGACATACATGACATATTCATAATTCCTGCAAAGTTCTACAGAATTTGAGGTTGACTGCAAAAGGGACATAGTATCTTTAAGAGCTGCTCATTAAAGAGAAAAACAACAAACGAACATATGGTACATGTATATTTGTCATTTACTTTACTCAAAGAGATGATTTATATTTTGTATCAGAGCTTTGATTTTGTACAGGTATTAATTTTGATATTATTGAAATATTTTCATGCAGAATTTGATAGGATGAAACAAGGATCAGGGATTAAATGATTCATCTTTTTGCCTTATTGACATGGTAATGTTGATCCAGGTTGGGACTTTTCACTTTGAAAGATGACTGAATGCCTTGCAGATGGAGATGGGGAGGGGACAGGATATGAGAGAGAGAGACGGAGGGAGAGAAAGAGAGGGAGGGGGAGGTGGAGGGGGAGAAAGAGAGAGAGAAGAGAATAGAGCAGGGAGAGTGAGAAAGAGAGAGGCAGAGAGAAAGAGAGAGAATTATGAGAACAATGTGACTATTTCTTGTCTGTACCCCCTGCTATACAAGCAGAGGTAATACAGACAAACAAAAGTCAAATTTCTCATAACACTTTCGATCATGTAGAGTGATTTTTAACATAAGTTTGTTCTATAGATTAATGCCCAATTCAACATTAGAAATTGTTCTTGAAAATTTAACGTGGGTTTTTAATCGTTTTTGGATAGTAAGAGGTAGCTCAAAGAACATCGTTATGATTACTAGTATTCAAAAGCTACAATGTATTTCTCTTTCATTTCTAAATTCCAGGTTTGCTTAAGAATGAGGAAGAGAGTGACTCTCTGTATGCAGAGGATGTTTAGCTGTCTGCTGCCCTCTACTGTCTACTCGAGCCTGTCTTCTGTAGGGATCTGTTCCCAATTGAAATCACACCATGTTTCCTTTTCCACCTAAAGTACGGGAATTCCCCTATGAATATAAACTTTTTACATAAGGGTATGAATTGCTTTCATGATACTTGTTAAATGAAAGGGTTAGTTCCGTGTCATGTTTTGAGAGCTTTGTTGTAAAATAATGTAAATGAAAGACTTCAAATAAGTGGGAGTTTGGGACTTGTTGATATTTCCTCAAAGTTAGACAAAAGGACACAAAAATTGATCACTTAAAGATGAAGTTGAGTTCTGGTCATGCGATTGCATTGTGAAAGAAACGGTGTGGAATCGACCAGAAAAGGTTGATCATCTAGCATATAAGAATTTGTGTGTATTGCAAGGTTCTGGAATCATCAAAATGATAAGAAATTTGGCCAAGTCTTGGTAAAGTTACAAACACTGTACACAGAAAGATGTATAGGGACTACACGAACACGTGGCGTAAAAATCCTACCCCCCGAGTTTTACGATGTTACATGATTATTTAGAATATGAAGGCATTTGAAGAGCCATGCTTTTTAGGGAACATGTCTTATCTGATGTTCTTCCACACTTGCATAATAGGAATGATAATGCTCACAAATTATTTTTCACCTCTTCCCAGAACTCAACCTTCTCTTTAAAGATAAAGGTGAGTTCTGGTAAAAAAAAATTAAAAAAAAAAAAAATTCTCACAGAATCAAAATAAATTACACTGAATGTTTAAGATTACAAATAAATGTCATTTGCCGAAGAATTTTGGTAGAAAATGTATACCGGTACTGGCTGAGTAATGAGCATAGAAAGATTAGGAAATCAAGGTTAGTAGCCCCGACGCCATTTGTGTAGTCCCATATACATCTTTCTGTGTACAGCGCTTGTTACTTTACCAAGACTGGGCCAAATGTTTTATTATTTAATGACTCCAGAACTTTGCAGTACACACCAATACTTACATGCTACATGATCCACTTTTTCTGATCCATTTTTTCTGATCCATTCCACACCTTTTCTTTCACAATGCAATCGAATGACCAGAACTCACCTTTATCTTTAACCTGCAATAAATCACTGCTGGGGTCATAGGACCATTGATATCGTGAGTTTGGAGCCAGAAGGGCATTAACTCATATACTTTAATTAACTCATAGTTGATACCTCTCTGGCTCAGGACAGATGATGTATTTCATAATGGTTGCAACGTTGCAACGTCCAAGTGAACTCTAGCACAGTCATTCCCAAGTTCCCAACATAACCTCGTGATACATTTTCACTACTGTCAACAAATTCATCTGGCTGAATATATTCCTTTTGTTAGTCCCGATGTATATTAGCCAGGATATGGACAATGAAATAGGGACGGGGTATTATGTGCACCAATTTTCTCCCCCTGTTTGCACATTTCACTCACCCCCTCCCCCCAATTTTGTTTTTCCTCATGTTTTAGGGAACATTTCTGAGAGTGGCTACCTCAAAATTTTTCCTCGCTGCACGCTGGTGTCAAAGTATGGCCAGGAAAATTGATGTGATCTTTTAATCAACACATTGTGTTATCTACTTTTTTAGGCTATCATTATTGTCATTTTTGGCAGATCAGTAGGTCTACACATGTTTTACATTTGTTTCTGTTATTATTTAATTGGCAGAGTCAGAGGGTGGAGTATTAGACTAAACAGGTGTTTTGTGTTTCTAGGTGAAAAACTAGATAAAAAATTAGAGGTGCAGTGCATCAATAGAAATTTGTTAGTATTTTTTCCATTTTTCTCCTATTTTCTTTTCATCTCTTTCATCCACTTTTCTCTTTCTCTCTCTCTCTCTCTCTCTCTCTCTCTCTCTCTCTCTCTCTCCCCCCCCCCCCCCCCCCTCCTTCCCTCTCCCTCTCTCTCTCCCTGCCTCCTTCTCTCTCTGTCTCTCTGTCTCTCTGTCTCTCTGAACACCTCACTTCTCCTCTCTCTTTCTTTTTCACTTCCCTTGCCCATTCTATATTTTTGCTTTCATTAGCTTTCTTTTTCTTAAATTGATAGAGGTAGTAATGTTGCAGTCAGTGGAAAGGGGGGACGTAGTGTTACCTGGTATTTCTTATTCTTTTTGAGGACTGGAAGAGCATTTGTCATGTCCCGTTCCTCCAGCATTCTGGGGCCAGTTTCTCGAAACCATCATAAGTCTAAGTTAGTGAACATCCCGTAGAAACTTGTGTTAATTCGATAACACATGATTCTATTATATGGGATGTCCAAGAAGTCAGACTTACAATGGTTTTGAGAAACGACCCCAAGAAAGCCCTTTCCCTGGCTACGCCACTGTAGAATCGCAAAGAATTAGGCCAAATTTTCTTTGTCATATTTGTGTAGAAATGTTATGTTGGGGATAAGCGATGTGTACGAATGAAAGTACTGTAAATGACTCTTTATGTTGTTCAAGGTGTATGTGTTATAATTCTTGGTGTATATTGTACTATAATCATTTGACTTTTGGGGATTCCCCCTTGTACTATTCTACGTTCATTCCTATTATTGTATTTATTATTATTTTGGTTTTCTACTTGGATGGAAAATAATACTGTAATTTCTTGTGTAGTATATTGTACTTTTCATGTTAACATTCTCAATTTAAAATGAAGTAATAAGGAGTGTTAAAACTGCAACTATTTCTTCTCAATTATATTTTATATTGTATTTTTGTTTTCACTTGGAATTTTTATTTTCTTTCGAAGGATCTAGCGATCCTGTGCATGCATTAGCAATATAGGCTGATTTTTTGTTGGTACATTTTATTATTTCATTAAAAGCGGTACACATTTCACCTTTTCATTTACATGCAGTTTTATTATTTAAATAAACATGTAGATGTAGCACAGTACTCTATGGTAGAATGTAAATGAAGTTTTTGTGTCGTCATTTTCATTATTCCATCCTGTTCATATAATAAACTTTTCTCTTTATAAAAAAAAAAAAAAAATGAAATGTGATTCTTGTGCTGTTGTTGGTATAGTTTGCAGACTGGTGATCATGTTTATATGTTAAGAGAGTGAGGCGCATGAATGGTATATAAGAGTAAAGACATGAGTCCTGTCACTGATTGGGGGGGGGGGGGGTCTTCAGGCACAGACTCTGGCTGTCATGAGGTGCTAAAGAACAAAGTCTATGGAGTGCAATCAGCATAGTCTCTTTAAAGGTTCAGACTCTCTCTTTCTCTCTCCCTCCCTCCCTCTCCCCCATTCCCGTCTCTTCTTCCTCTCTCTCTCTCACTCCCTCTCTCTCTCTCTCTCTCTCTCTCTCTCCCTCTCTCTCTACCTCTCTCTCTCTCTCTCTCTCTCTCTCTCTCTCTCTCTCATTATATATATATATATATATATATACATCTATTGTTAGTCTTATTACAGGACAGGGTTTGCTGGTGGAAAATGTCAAGAAAATGTCTGATGGAATTAAATTTCATTTTCCCACCTCACATCTCGATGTCATTGTATTCCAACTACAACTCCCCTAATACTAAAATATTGAAGGGGTCCTTCGCCTCCACTCCTAGTCCCCTCCCCCTTCCCCATCAGCATTTTTGAAGGAGGGGGAAAGAGGGGCAATTTACCCCTCCTGATAGATCTTGGACTAAAAAAGGAAAGAAATGAAGTAACTTGGCAGATAGTAAAGAATAATATTGTACGTCATGAAATGCATGCAAAATTGACATAACCTCAACAAAAATCTCTTTTTTTTTTTAACCCAAATGAAAATTACTTTCGGCGATCCCCCCACTCCCTAACGAACTCCAGGGCACTCAAGTGGTTCCTTACTCAAATTATATGGCTCATGAAAAATTGATATGTTGTGCCCCTCCTGAGGCCAAGGTATGGATACGCCACTGCAGCCCCCACTCCTTTATCTCATGAGTTGAGATGTGTAGCAGGTTTGAGAGCTGGGGTGGGGGTCTTTCTATCCCTAAAACCCCCCCCCCCTTTAAATTATCCTTTTTCGGCCCTCATCAGCTGAGAAGTTTGAGTGCTAGGGGGTTCCCTCTTATCCCTGGACCCCTCCCAACTCCCAGTAGAGATGTGTCGCATGTTTTAAAGGTTTCGGGTCCCCCCTTTAAACTACCCCTTCCCAAACCCCATGAGTTGAGATATGAAGCAGGTTCGATTGCTGGCGATCACTCCTATCACCGTGACCCCCCCCCCCCCCCCCGGCTGAAATTACCCCCTCCCCAAGCCCCACGAGTTGTGAGATGTGTGGCAGGTTAGATAGTTGGCAATTAAGTCCCTTCCTTACTTGACCCCCCCCCCCCCCCCCACCCCCCTCCCATCCAGACTGAAATTACCCCTCCCCAAGCCCATGCACGAGTTGAGATGTGTAGCAGGTTTGAGTGCTGGCGGCCGCTGCTTGCCAAATATGGAAGCGATGTCATTATCACGCTTCACCAGCTGGGAGGGTAGAAATTACGACCGGGTCGCTTAAAGATAAAGTTGAGTTCTGGTCATGCAATTGCATTGTGAAAGAAACGGTGTGGAATCGATCAGAAAAGGTTGATCATCTAGCATATAAGAATTTGTGTGTATTGCAAGCTTCTAGAATCATCAAAATGATAAGAAATTTGGCCAAGTCTTGGCAAAATTACAAGCACTGTACACAGAAGGACGTATATGGGACCACACGAACACGTGGCGTAAAAATCCGTCCCGATTTTTACGATGTTACATGCCATATTTAGAATATAAAGGCATTTGAAGAGCAATGCTTTTCAGGGAACATGTTTTATCTGATGTTCTTCCACCCTTGCATATTAAATAACAATGATAACGCTCACAAATTATTTTTCACCTCTTCCCAGAACTCAACTTTCTCTTTAAAGGCCATGGTCGTAAGCCTGTAGTAGCTAGGCCGTTGGTAAGACTCCAGAATATGGTTGCGTTAATTGGAGGGAAGGGGGTCGATGTTTTACCCCCAGCACCCTCTTATCCATTTCTCATTTCACAAAGCCTTGCTGCAATTTGACTGTCGTCTGTTTTATAGTTATTTTGAGGTCTTTCGCATTCCCTCTGCTAAAAAAAAATAATCATGTCGGTCGATTTAATACGACACTCCCCTATTCGAAATAGCCTTGCGACGCCCTCAGAAGGAATTCAGTGTGATCATGTCCGTTTTGTTATTTTCTAATGACGATAATTATATAGGTTTAACTGAAAAAATACATCAGTAACAACTCCATCCTTTGTGATTTAATTCTACTGAATATTTTCTGACAGGTATATCTTTGTTCCAATAAGGAAGCAAAAGGGTCTTCAGTTCTTGTCATTTAAGAACAGAGATTTTAAAGATTACGGATCGGCCTTTGAAAAAGTTAGATTTGCAACTTTGAAAAGAAAAAAAAAAATGAGTGGGGTGTCACCCCTCCCCACCCCCCCCCCCCCCCCCCTGACAACGCCGATGATTTCTTTGTGTCACTGTAGACCGTTCCATGGTGACCAGAAGTGGTTGACAGATATCTCCATAGGTACTGACATCAATGACCACATCGTAGAGGTCTAATTCGTTTCAGAAGACTTGGTAACTTCATTTTGACCAGCCTAGCTATTCTAGAGGGGAGGCATAAGGTGACTTGAGCCCCTCCCCCATGAAGTTCTTGAAGTTCCCCCCACCCCCCAAACAAAAATGAATTTAAAAAATAAAAAAATCGAGAGACACATGTTAACAAAATGTTCATATATTTAAATAAGAATCTGATAATGAACCCTATTTGTTTGGATTATATAATCAATAACATTTGAATTTGAATTGTATTGTACAAAAATTAATGCAAGAACCCTCAAGATTCCCCCCTGAAAAAATAGTCCCTAGAACCGATTTCGAGCTAGTCTAGGGGTTACTGATGAAAACAGTTCATGAATGTGAACCCTAACATCCATTGGATTTTGTTCCTAGTACCTTTTTTTCCCCTATTTTTATTTAACTTGCACACGTTTCATTTGGTTTTATTTCGGGGTTTTTATGTTAGTTTAGTTTTTGCGGCTTATTGCGGCTTACATAACAGAAATAATAGTGTATACTAGTAATCTACAAACAGATACTAAGAACGTTTTGAAAGGAAAGACAAAAATCAAACAGTTAACCACATAATCACAAAATAAAACAAAAGCAACTGATTAAACGTATAATACATGTCACCATATATATACAGCACTAGTTCAAGAAAGAATTGGTGAAATTTAAATACAGGATGCGATTGTACTGGTACTGACAGACAGAACGAGAACGGACATAATCTTTAAAACGGAATAAACGAGGAAACAGAGGATTTAGAAAAAGTATTGTGTATAGTAAGGTGAGAAGCAAACAAATATTTTCAAAGTTCAATATCCCGTTTTATTCGACATAGTTTAATACATACAAGGAAATGCTGTTTTATTCTCTTACTTTTAACGAATAGCAGGAATTGTTTAAGGACACAGGGATACCAAAACGGAAATCAAAAC
>JAVYIG010017355.1:0-26619 GCA_035222895.1 Strongylocentrotus droebachiensis
TTGATATATCTTGGGTTTACTTCCTTTTTCTAGTTTTCAAATCTATGAAGTTTTCGTTGGAATCTATGTATGCTTCATTCAACTTAATGAATAGTGTGCTTCTTTCGCTATTTGGTCATTCAATTTGGGCAACGATTTCTGACATCGTGAAGGTGTACTTTTAGCATTCGAATTCATTTGTAGCATTCAAATTAGCACTTTGTGCACTCAAATTGATGGTCAATATACATATCTCGTTTATTACACACTTTTTATAGCTCATTCTTCTCTTTCAAGATTGTTTCTGTCCATGTGTATTTCATCATATTTTTTTTTCTTGCTTTTATACACTTTATATACTTTTAGATTTATCTGATATTCATCATCCTTTAAGTTTGATTGTTAAGAATGAAAAAAAAAAAACGACTTACATCGAGTGGCATCATGGACTTGATGGTCTCAATATTTGTGTAAATTTTCATGTAAGGAAGTTGTTTGTTTTGTGTTTCATCATCAATTTATCACAATTTCATTATGGAGGAAGGGTACAATATTGTGACTGGGGTAGGTATTTTTGTATCCCCGGGGTATTTTTGTACTTTTCCGGGGTATATGAACATATCCGTGCAGAAAAGCCATATCATTTGATTTCGCCCCTTCTTTACATAATGTCTCACTACACCCATATGCATTGTCCTCAAAATTATTAAATGGAATAAGGCCATTACAAAAAATATACATGTTTAGCGTCCCCGCCCGCTTCCTTTTTGGGGGCCGCCTCCTATTTTTTTCTTGAATTTTTTTTTTTCAGAAAAAAAAACATGAAAAACACTGCTAAAATGGATCTATATCTGATTTAAAAAAATTAAAATAAAAAATGTCGTAGGCCATCTTGAAAAATAGCCCGACTGTCAGGGAAAACGTACCGAGCGGCCATTTTGAGCGGCCATTTTGAAAGAAAAAGAAAAAAGGGCCTCCTCCTTCCTATTTTCGAAAAAACAGGACGCTAAACATGTTTTTTTTTATTTGGCCTAACAGAAAAGACCCTAATGGCAAATTGAATGATAATTGGCATGGCAAAGCCGATCTGCGCTAACTTAAATGCAGAGTATATGAATTCAAATGACAAACTAGCGAATTTCGCCGGAAAATCCTATAATAATTAATCTCAAGGAAGAGATGCTGCCGGCGTACAAGCAAATGGCGGAATAGAAAACAGGCGCGTAGCCAGGGGGAGGAGGAAACTGAATTCAGATAAGGATTAAGAGTCGAGAACGGTACATCGAATCGTCTTCTTTCTCTTATAAATTAATGAAACGTCAAAGCTTCCGCGCTTCGCGCGGAAAGGGGGAAATCGAGTTCAAATTAAGGATTAAGAGTCGAGAACGTAACAACGAATCGTCTTCTTTCTCTAATAATTTAATGAAACGTCAAAGCTTCCGCGCTTCGAAAGAGGGGGACTGAATACAGATAAGGATTAAGGGTCGGGAAAGGTACAACGAATGAAATCCTGGCTACGCGCTTGGTAGAAAGTGACAGAGAGACAGAGAGGGGGGAGGAGAGAGAGAGAAAGAGGGAGAGAGAGAGAGAGAGAGAGGGGGGGGGGGGGGGGGTCGGGAGAGTTAGAAAGTTGGACGTAGTCCGTACTATATTTATTTATATATTTGTTTTTTCCGATCATCCCCCCCAGCTCCGATCTCCCACCCTTTAGTCCGTCCTTTCTTTTAAATAGATATCTTTTTGCTGAATTATAATGTCCGATATATAATAGTATTGTCAATATAGCATAATAAACATTTTTTATATCAATTTGATGCAACAGAGATTTAATTCAAAAGTTTTACTTTGTAAATATAATGATTGTACCGTAATATTCTTCGCATTTCGACATTATCACTTGCTCGTTTTCTATTTCGCTCACTATAATAAATATAAGGTATAATAAATTGTGTACATCATCATTATGTTATGATAATTTATCTCAAAGAAGGAATGGTGCCGTCAAACAAGCAAAATAATGGCGGAACAACATTGGCAGATAGACAGAGAGACAGACATACAGAGAAAGCGACCGAGCGAGAGGTAGAGGGAGAGATAGAGAGACACACACACACACACACACACATAAATAGAGAGAAAAAGAGAGAGAAAAAATCATTTCTTATAATCATCTATTTGTCTGTGAAATTTTATCTTATAAAATATTCTTGTCCATTCCTTTATCGTGCATGATTGTTGTCTTTGAATGATTGTTTCAGATATTTATGAGTATGCCGGAACGTGATCCCATTAACAAATTTAAAAAACAGCAACGACAACTGCAAAAACAACAAGACCCCCTACCCCCCCCCCCCCCTAAAAAAAAAAACAGGGTCATACATGTAGTACATACAAGGATCAGTTCATTGTCATTCAATTATAGCCTTACCTTATATCCGCTCTTCTATTGTTAGAGTTGATAACGACCATGACAAGGACCCGTACCCTCCACAACTTTAATTGTCCTCTTACGTAACTAAGCTGTGGGATCATGGGCCAAAGACAAAGACATAGCTCTTTTCGCATATTCTATCTAGGTCCCAAATACTTGCAGACATTTCTGTGTCGGTATTATTTGTATGTACTTATATAAACTATAATTGTCAAAACTTGGCAATATATTCATATAGCACCTTTACATAAACATGCTCAGAACGCTTTTTACATTAGTTAATAAAAACAAACTCATTATTTTGCTCTCCAAGCAATACTAACAAACTATTTCGTTTTCCCTATATCATCTTTTAAGAGAGCGAAAGAGAGAGAAAGAGAGAGAAAGACAGACAGATAGACAGATATATATATAGAGAGAGAGAGAGAGAGAAAGTTGGGTGCATCGTATAGTCTGTACTGTATTATGCTATTTTGTCTCTCCTTTCACCCCCCCCCCCCATTCTGGATTCTTCTTTAGTTTCATTTTATCATGTTTATATCTTTTCGATAAAGTATAATGTCCGACATATAATTATAACCGTCAATTTAGGCTGATAAACTATTTCATATTAACTTGATGCAACAGAGATTTAAATACAAATCTTTTACTATTTATATATTGTGTATTTTTCTCATAAAATTGAGTATCTAAATAAAAAGAGATGAAGAAGAAGAAGAGGGAGAAGACGAAGAAGAACAACAAGAAGAACAAGAAGAACAAGAAGAAGAAGAACAAGAAGGGGGAATAAGAGTGAGAAGAAGAAAGAAAAGATGCGGAGGAGAAAGAAGAAGAACAAAACAAGAGAGACAGACTGGAGAGAAAGACAGACAGACAGACAGAGAGAGAAAGACAGACAGACAGACAGAGAGAAAGAGAGAGAGAGAGAGGGAAAGATGGGCGCATCGGTATATAGTCTGTAGTGTATTTATTTATTATTATGCTATGTTGTCTCTGCTTTCACGGTGAGTATGATAGAGAGGGGAGAGAGGGGGGAAGGGGGGGGGGGGGGTTTGGAACAAAAACTACTGTTTAATGCGCGGAGTTGGGCAAAGACAACGTTGAATGTCCAAGATAAAATCATTAGAAGCCAGAGCAAATAACACTGAGTTCCTATAGGAAATATATTTATTCAGATGGTCATATCTCAGCCAATACTTCACATATTCAATCGTAATCAATATTGGGACATTATTTTTGATGCTCTTTCGGAAAATAAAGAAAAAAATGAGAAATTCAAAACAAAAACAATTAAGGCTGCTGCTGTTGTTGTTGTTACTTTTTTTTACGGCGCTTTCATTCAAAAATCTCATATTTTGCGCCATTCATTTATAACTATTAAACAATCTGTTCATGATTAGTCAAGCGTATTGCCAAAGAGTTTATAAATGTGTGATAAATAATTTTTCTTAATAAGTTATCCCTTTGAGGAAGGGAATCTGAATTCTGACCCTAAATAGCAGGGACCGCGGAGCGTTTTTGAGAGTCTGGGGGGGGGGGGGGGGGTCTGAGCATGCGAACAATCTATAAACCCCTTTTTCGGAGCTTTTATGAAACGTGTCTACTAAAAAAAAAAGCCCCAGCCACCCGCTTCCGCGGCCCCTGCATAGTTTGAGAGTTACATGGCCTATAGAGGGCGGTCAACTGGTATCACGTGAAAGCATTATGAGTAGGTCACGCTCCGTTGTGGAATCGTTGGACCGTACGTTCTTTAATGCGGGATTTTCGCATGGCGCCTTTTCAATAGAGGGGTGCGGACGATTGTGGCTTCCACGCAAACTAGGCCGCGTTGCATAAAGCCGCGTGTTTACTGCCACTCGAATTAATCCAAGGCGCCTTACATGCTTTCTAGATGGAGGTTTTACCTTTGTAGCTGCTTATCCAAATCTAAGGCATTTGGTCCCATACGTTGCCGCGTATTCTGGTATTGAGATTTAATGTGCAATTTCCTTTAATACATTATTTAGTCTGATCCAAACTCTGGTGGGGCTATTAACGTGATACATTTTTCTAATAAAATTATATTAAGGTCAGTGACGCATGATTAACTTTGAACTGCCCCCCCTTCAATCACTATATCTCTCTCTCGCTCTCTCTCTCTCTCCCTGTATGTGTATATTATATACATCGTATGCAGTATCCAACGAAATTGAGGACACCCTTATTTTTGTTAAATGATCCAATATTCCAAAACTCCTCACTTTGCTGCACTGTTTTAATGGATGACGCAATTTTTACTGATAAAATTTGCACATAATGCAAAATAATAATAATAGCAATAACATAAATAATTGAAATGGGATCTTGTATAGCGCTCTTGTCTAACTTGACATGCTCGGCAATTATTACCTCATCTTTAACATGGCTGCCATTTAATACAGTGCTCTAGCATTTTAAGGAGTTAATTCCTGCCAGGTACCCACAGATCTCTGCTTGGTCGAGTGTGGAAAATGTACATAAGTTTCTTTAGCTATACATGAACCCACCATTATTATAATTACCTTTTCGTACACTATCAGCAAGCTTCACCAGCTTATTGCTTTCTAACGTGTCGACCAATGTCTCCCTCGCCTCGCTATCACGTACTGTCTTTCGCCATTCGTAAAGCATCTTATAGGTAGCATGCATGGAGTCGCCAAGCTTGTCTTTCTCAAACCGACTTAGTTGAGCCTCAGAGAATCTTAAAGCTAGTCCGACCTTCCTAAAATCTGATAAATCCATATCGTCGGCAAGGAGATAGAGCTCGAGCTCGGTCAGACTTCCAGGGCTTAAGTATAGACATAAGAAGAATGATTATTTTTGTATAGCGCTTATAAATATTTGCGAAATTGTGTATTAAACTTTCATTTTGCTCCTTTGACTTTCGAATACAGTGTTGTATTGCATTGAATTATAATAATTGATATCGTCATCTGTAATGCAAGTACTAGACAAACACTGCAAAATATTACGACATGTACCTGTGAAACATAACAAGAATATGCAAAACTTCTTCCCTTTTGATTTCATTCATAAAATCCAAAGACTATTTTTTACCAGCAAACTCAATGACCCGTATTTTACTAGTCAAGAATTGATACTCGACGGTGGGTTTAAGGGCTTGTTAAGAATCGGGTAGTCTCGTTAAAGTTGTCCTTCATTATTAACGTAATCTCAGACTCGTATTCGGGTTCAGTCGAATATGAAACAATGGATTTTAATGTTCCAAAGATGCTCGTTCGTGTTGCTTACTTATCGTTTGGACCAGGGTTTCGTTCTACGTCACCGGATCTCAATAGGAGTATGTTGGTCATGTCTAAACAGTCATTTCCTTTGATTGCATCTGCTTCACTGGTGGTTGTCCCTGATCGGAGGACCGGATAGGTCGGTGATCCGTGATTCTCCGTTACTTCCTAAGAACGAAGGAAAGTTACGAATTAAAGATACGCTTTTAACTCTGTAAACTATATGAACAAGCCATACTGAGATAATACCCTTGTGCCACATGGTATTCCTGACGGGGGATTTGTATCGATCATTTTTAGATTATTTTAACATTTCTAAAACAACAAATATCGCAAAGAGGTGATATAAGGGTGTTCATGTAGCCATTGGACAAGATGATTCATGATATTCCGTTGATTCTTGAATTAAAATTGATAGACAGAAGACCATTTTCAAAATAATAATTAGACGTTATTTGTCAAAAAAAAGTAAAATCATCGGGAGAATAAGAGTTCTGTGAAAGGGTAAAGGATACTTTTTACCATTGATTATAGTGCAACGAACGTCTAATCAAAAATGTCCACAGCAAATTGAAATAATCAAACTGTCCTTTATAAAAACATATTATATAGCTCCAATTTTGCTAGTCACATATCCCGTTTACAAAAGCAATTTTACACGAAGAATTGTTACTTGTAATTTGTGTGTTTTAGTGTTGTTTTTCTTCGTCTGTCTCATTTATTTTTTATTTTTGTAATGGGATAGGGTGGTTCTGGGAAAATACATATAAATATCAATCGTACCTTGATAGATGGTGTTGTTTTCTCGGTGTTTCTCGTTGTATATTGCCTGGGATTAGGTGACAAGCCCGATGATTTGTCCTCTATCCCCGACGGTGCAGAGTTTGATGTCTCCTCCTCATCTATTTGGATACGATCTGTCTCACCCGCTATGGCTACATGTGACTGTGAGTACGACTCTGATGTGACTTGTTCATGTTGGTCTGTTTTTCTTATTTGAACGGATTTAGGGGGGTATTCATGTGACACTAGATTTATGGTTATGTGTCTATTGTCCAATTCGTCTTCTACGCAGGGTCGGGGAACTGGAATTTGCACGTCAGTGGTATCAGGGACAGGGTTGACCTCGTTTGCCGTTGGAGAACCACTGTTTTCAGCACACGAAGAGTCGGAGTGAGAGACACCGTTCTGACCGGGGTTTGTTACATCACATAGGAATCCTCTCTCCGTGACAGTATCAAACTCTGGACCGTCGCATTGTGACCGAGTCTGACAATTAGCATTACATCTGCTATTGCTGACGTCACATGAAGGCGCTGTTTGAACGGTATTAAGTTTGACATTGTAAGAAGACGCAGGTCCGCGCGCCGTGTTCCTTGAAGAATTATTCGCATCAAGTGAAGAGCCAGTGTGAGATGAGATGTTACTCTCAGCATTGTCGTTTTCTTTGGGTCGCTCAGCATTCTTGTGTTTTTTCATTAAGTTGTGAAGTTTCCTCCAAAAGTAGTTGTAGTCATATTCTTTCCTCCGACGGCGCATGAACGTGCCAATCCTGACACGCCATTTACCAAGTGACACAGGCATGGTGACATCAGGATACTGTGTTAATAAAGAGGAACAAAATATTAATGCAGATGAAACTCGTGAGACGGGCAACATGACTTTGTATCGGATTTATCTTAACATGCCATGTAGGGAAAATGCATTCGTTTTAGATTATATTATATCTCATCTTTGAAAAACATTTTAATGCATGGTACTTCAATGCAAATTTACACCGCTCTTTACATTCTGGAAGATTCTGCTACAATTCACATCCAGTGAGCTAACCCGGACAACTACCACCGGGAGAACTACCCATTATATAGGTCTTTTAACAATAAAGTTATTATTGGGGGGGGGGGGGGTCTTTTGTACGGGGTGGTTGTTCGCGTTAATGTTAATTGTAAGTGTATTTGATTTAGTCGACCAAAAGGTTAGAGCGCCATCTTCGGCGACAGACTTTTATAGACAGAGTTTCAAAGTAAAACATGGACGATCTGATGTCGTAGAGAAATCGATGATTATTTGCAACATATTCTTAGCTGCAGATAAGTTAATTGACTAAAAGGAGGCAAGAAGGTCAGTACTTAAGCTTGCAGTGTTTAAGTTGTGGGAAATGTATGTATAATTATGATATTTATGCCATAACTTTGAGACAGTTGCCCATGTATGAGAATTCATGTTGGTGAATCTATGTATAATAATTTATGTTGATGAATCTGTGTATAAGCATTTATGTTGTATTAATTCATAGAAGTGTGAAGACTATTCAGGAAACACAAAGAAAGAAATAGTAAGGTTAAGTAAATGGCAAGGTTTGGTATAATGCCTATGGGTCACGCCCAAATTTTTATTAAGGAACCTGTAATGATTACATGGATAAGGAACCTGTAATTATTATTGCATTTTAATTAATGCCCATTTTTTGTTGTTTGTTTTCTCACAGTTTTCACGGAGTGAAAAGAACGGAGTTAAAAGAAAGGAGTCAAAGAAATGAAGCTACGCTCCTACCAAAGAATAAAAGAACACTCCCGTAAAAACCTTGTTAACTTGTCGTTATTGATTGGCTGCAGTTACAGTGAAAACTTCTGGCTCTAAGATTGGTTACTGTTCACTGTCGACAAGATGCCAGAGGAAGAAGAGGCTAAGCGAACGAGATCCGACCCGAAGCCAACCGAACTTGGACTCCAGCACCAAAACGACCAACGTGAACTGGAGTTTCGTTATTCATTAAGAGGTTGGCGTCAAGCGGCCAATAAGTTGAGAGCTGCTTTAAGTGATGAAGAACTCGTATTGGTTATCAAGCAACAGAGAGATGAAGTCCAAGCTGCTATGGACAAGGCAACGGTAGTTCAGGATTCTCTCAGCAAGATTAAGGTGTCCTTAAAACTGCATGATGACAGCTTCGACAAGATTGAAGAGGTGGAGGAGCAGCACGCAGAGCTGATGAAACAAACCCACGAAAGAGTGAAGGTTCTACAAGGAGGCTCTGTAACCCAATTGACGTCATCCAGACACTCCTCTAAACCTTCTCCAAAACGACAGAATGATTGTGAAGAGTGGGTCAACGCCGAACCAAAAGATGACCCACCTACGATGGAGAAGATTAACCCAAGAGCTCAGGACATTGAAACGGGAAACTCGTTAGCAGCGAGTTTAGTGGACCAGATGAGGATGAGTCATCTGCCCCTTCCAGAGCCCACTCAGTTCGATGGAAGTCCCCTCCAATATCCAACTTGGAAAAGAAGCTACGACCTCCTAATAGAAAGAAGAGAGATAAACGTAGCAGATAAGTTCTATTATCTTCTGAAGTACATAAAGGGCCAACCCTTGCAACTGGTACAAGGATACGCATTGCTAGGTGATACCAACTCTTATGCTGCTGCGAAGATGGCCCTAGAAAGGAGGTACGGAGATCCCTTTGTCCTGTCTAACGCCTACAGGGATAAATTGGACTCTTGGCCCAGAATCAGCAACAGAGATGGCCAAGGTCTTCGAATGCTGTCTGACTTCGTGAAACAGTGCTGTACAGCAATGACAACCATCGGAAATCTGGCTCAATTGAATGATGAGAGGGAAAATATGAAGATTGGATATGAAGATTGAGTTGTGGTATATGGCAGACAAGAGACTACAACATCTCAAACGAAAGTTTGAAAGAGATTCAAACTACCACCGTAGATACACAGAGAAGATGGAAGCACTCTTAGAGAAAGGGTACGCAGAGTTAGCACCAGAAATCAAGACAGCTGATAGTCCAGTCTGGTATATTCCCCACCACGGTGTTATACAGCCCAACAAACTTCGGGTCGTATACGACTGCAGTGCACAGTACAAGGGGGAATCCCTTAACGATTATCTTCTCACTGGACCAGACCTGACAAATGCTCTCGTAGGCGTACTCTGCAGATTCAGGAGAGACGAGATTGCATTCAGTTGCGACATAAAGGAAATGTTTCACCAATTCAAGGTGAGAGAAGACCACCGTGACTACTTGGGATATTTGTGGTGGAAAGACGGAGATATTCTTCGAGAACCCATTGAGCTGCGTATGACTGTCCATTTGTTTGGCGCATCTTCCTCCCCAGGCTGCTCCAATTTTTGCTTGAAGCAGACAGCTACTGATCACGCAGCCGAATTTGGAAATGATGTGAAGGACTTCATCCATCGGGATTTCTATGTGGACGATGGATTGAAATCCGTTCCTTCTACAAAAGACGCTATCGACCTAGTTTCGAGAACAAGACAACTGTGTAAGAAAAGTGGACTGCATCTACACAAGTTCATATCTAACAGCAGAGAAGTAATGGAATCTGTTCCGGAGCTTGATAGAGCGAAGGGAGTCTCCAAGACGGATCTTATGGGAATTGATTCACCCATGGAAAAGGCTCTGGGAGTTCTATGGTGTGTTGAGTCCGACACACTTAAGTTCAGGCTCACTCTACATGACAAACCCCTGACGAGAAGAGGAGTCTTAGCCACAGTTATGTCAATCTACGATCCATTGGGTCTGCTGGCGCCAGTAGTACTACGAGGAAAACAGATCTTGCAAGAACTATGCAGGAAAGCAGTAGACTGGGATGATCAACTGCCTGATGAACAGAGAAGCAGCTGGGAGAAATGGAGAGCTGATTTGCATAATCTGGACTCAATCTCCATACAAAGATGCTACAAGCCTGCACATTTCGGAGAAGTAAGGACAACGCAGCTTCATCATTTTTCTGATGCCAGTACTACTGGTTATGGCGAGTGCACATACTGTATCTAAGGCTGACTAATGATGAAGGAAAGGTGCATTGTACACTCCTGATGGGGAAGGCCAGAGTTGTACCTCTCAAACCAATCACTGTACCACGTCTGGAGCTGACAGCTGCAGTTGTTTCAGTTAGAGTCAGTGCATTTCTTCAGAGAGAGTTTGTACCCTCAGACACTGAAGAGTTCTATTGGACGGACAGCAATGTAGTGATGGGCTACGTTAGTAACGACTCGAAGCGCTTCCATGTCTTTGTTGCCAACCGTGTGCACCAGATTAGACAACACTCTTCCCCCCTCACAATGGAGACATGTGGGTACACAGGATAACCCAGCTGATATTGCTTCTCGAGGAGCTACAGTCAATCAACTCCTGTCTTCCTCTTGGTTTACTGGCCCAAAGTTCCTGTGGGAGAGCAACGCAGAAAAGTTCATTCAAGGTGATAAGTTTGATGTGAAGTTGGATGATCCAGAAGTGAAGAAAGCTCATGCAAACATTGTACATGGTCACTCTAAGCCTTGTACCTTTGAGATCGATCGTTTGGACAGATTTTCCTCTTGGCACAGAGCTAAAAGGGCAGTAGCAAACTGCATGAGACTGAAGGCGCATTTGAGAAGGCGATGTCGAGAGCGAGGTCTCAGCAAGTCATCCACCACTGGAAAGACTTCATTCCATGGTGAGGTACAGAAGCTTACTACAAAGGAACTCAACAAAGCACAATGTGAAATCCTGAAGGCCGTACAGAGAGATGCATTCAGTAATGAACTGACAGCTATACAGAACCAGTCTGGTAAAGGTAGTGAGATGAATGCAAACAAGAGACACAGGCGTAAGCAGCAAGGGTATAGTCGCTTTCATCGTCTTGACCCTTTCATCGACGCTGATGGGATACTGAGAGTAGGTGGACGCCTAAGTTGTGCTGAAGGTTCCTATGAAAGTAAGCATCCAGCTATTTTACCTCAGGACCACCATATTACAGAGTTGATAATACGACATTGTCACATTCAGACAGCTCACCAGGGACGAGGTATGACCATCAACCAACTGAGGTCCAGCGGCTTCTGGGTCTTATCTGGGAGCTCAACAGTCTCTAGACTCATAAGGAAGTGTGTCACATGTCGTAGGCTACGTGGCGAATCTCAATGGCAGAAGATGTCAAACCTGCCTAAGGACAGAGTTGAGCCTACACCACCCTTCACATACAGCTGTATGGACGTGTTTGGTCCATGGGTAATCAAAGAAGGCCGAAAGGAACTGAAAAGGTACGGCCTCCTCTTCAGTTGTATGGCTTCTAGGGCTGTGCACATTGAGACACTAAATTCGATGACAACCGACTCTTTCATCAACGCTCGTCGACGATTCCTATCCATTAGAGGTCCTGTGCGCCAGCTTCGTTCAGATAGAGGCACCAACTTCATCGGGGCTGAAGCTGAGCTAAGAGAAGGTAGTAATACACACCAGGACAAGATTCAGGAATTTCTTCTGAGGAAAGACTGTGATTATATTCACTTCAAATTCAATGTCCCTTCGGCTAGTCACATGGGAGGTGTATGGGAAAGACAAATACGCAGTATACGTCGTGTGCTAGAAACACTGCTGTATGAAGCTGGACAGCAGCTTGATGACGAGTCCCTGCGCACCCTCATGAACGAAGCAGCAGCTATCGTGAATAGCAGACCTCTGACTGTCGACAATTTGAATGACCCTACACATCCTGAGCCCCTGACACCGAATCATCTTCTGACGATGAAAACCAACGTGCTGTTGCCGCCTCCAGGACACTTCCAACGAGAGGACTTGTACTCTAGGAAAAGATGGAGGAGAGTTCAGCATCTCGCTAACGAATTCTGGAAGCGTTGGAAGCGAGAGTTTCTCCAGAGTCTTCAATCACGTCAGAAATGGACTTGCCCACAGCGTGAAGCCCGTATAGGTGATGTCGTAATAATGAAAGACGACAATCCAAGAAACCAATGGACGCTAGCCAGAGTAGTTGATGTTTACCCATCCTCGGACAATCATGTGCGTAATGTTAAATTGGTGATGGGTGACCCCAAGATAAACAGTCGCGGGAAGCGAATCTTCCAACAACGTTATTTCGAACGACCAATACATAAGCTCATTTTGTTAGTCGCGCATGAAGACCAGGGGAAATTCCCTGACAAGAAGCCACAAGGCTAGGGGGTTGAACTTGGTTGACAAGGAGCCACAAGGCTAGGGGGTTGAACTTGGTTGACAAGGAGCCACAAGGCTAGGAGGTTGAACTTGATTGACAAGGAGCCACAAGGCTAGGGGGTTTAATTTAATTAACCTAAAGTAATAATTGTTATGTCCAAAACGCCATGTCTAGAGATTGAGCCTGGTATTGGATAACAAGGAGCCAAGGGGTCTGAATTAAGACTAATTTATGTTATCATTTGATATTGTTCATTGTGTCTGAAATTGAAACCAATTTGAATTTTCGCAGACATTGTGTTTGATAAATGTGATTTCAACCAAAATTTTAAAGTCTGAAAGGGAGAATACCTTCAATTTTCTAAATGCCGCTTTGTTTTATGTATATGTATACCGGTTTGATCAAAATGCTAGAGTCTGGATGTAAGACTAAATTGAAATGTTGAAAAAGAGTTGGCAAGCGGTCAAGCGGTCAAGACGTGCTGTCCGATTGCTCTCCAATTCCTTGAATTTTGAACTTGATTTTGGACCTTGTGGTGTTTTTCTGAATGTTTTTTTTTTGCTCATATGGGAGAGGAAATTCTGGATCCACCCTATTGCTTCCCCTTTTCCGTCTTGGAATACGTATATTGGTGAGCAAATATTTTGGGCTTTCTTCTCACATTATAGATTTGCACAACTAACACCCCGATATATCGACTCATTTCGTATTTCCCGCCAAATTGGCACGGGCCAATAATGGCGTCGAATGTCTTGTATTCCCAACTAGTGGGCGACTCTGAATCGAACACTCCTTATACAGATCAGGAGGGAGACTTCCAAACCGTAGGGTCGTCTAGAAGACGCCCGAAAAAGCGCAAAACACGCGAGGGTAGCCTTAGCGTCGAGAATATATCTCTCAGGGCGAACTCATCCTCTGGGTCTGAGAATGAATATCAAGATGTTACTGACTTCCGCACCCCATCAGCCGACACTAAAATACTAAACCTGAAAGTCTTCATCAACCCAATCGACAGGGAAAAATCCCTAAAAAATATCAGTTTGATCACCATCGCCAAATCTATCAAAAACTGCTGCGGATCACCCCCTGAATTCATAAAACCCACCCGAACCGGAATTTTAGTTAAATGTATGAACGCCAAACAACACAAACGACTCAGTGAAATCGAATTGATCGGGAACATACCAGTAAAAATAAACAACCAACCGAACCTATTAAGAGGGGTCATATCTGGGGTCCCAACAGAAATGACAGAGAAGGAAATCGAGATTGAATTGAAAGGCCAAAAGGTAGTAAATGTCAAAAGGATCGTAAGAAAAAGTCAAAAGAAATCAGAATCTGATATGGAAACGCAGGAAAGCGCCACCCCAACACGCAGTGTCATTCTCTCATTCGAATTGAAGTCACTTCCATTAGAAATCAATCTATGTTTTCAAAAAATAGAGGTTCGACCGTACATTCCCTATGTCAAGAGATGCTTTAGATGCCAAAGATTTGGCCACACGGTAGCCACATGCCGAGATAAACAAAGGTGTGTTAGGTGCGGGAGGGAACACATCTTCGATGTTTGCCCACACAAAGACAAACCAACATGCATTAACTGTGGGGGGCAACATTCAGCCGCCTATCAAGGTTGCGAAGAGGCTAAGAAAGCCAAAGAAATTCAAAGAATAAAGATTGTAAACAAACTAACCTATGCACAGGCAGCTAAAAAACTCACTGAAAATCAACAAAACATTGAACAGGCCTCCACAATCCCAACTCCGAATCAAGATAGCAGGATTACCATAGACAAAAGAAGAACCCAAACTGTAGTGCAGGCACAAATCCATAGGAATCCCGAACCAATCATTGACCAAGCGAGCAAAGCATCCAACTATACCGAGCTAAAACTCCCGAAAATACCAACTCCAGAGAAAACGATGAAAGAAAGGGCTACGCGATCAACTCAACAAAAAGACAATTTTCTGACAACAGCCACCAATGAAGAACTAATCACATTTTTTGTAAAGCTCTTGGTCAACTTTGTTAGCCAATCAGAGGCGGATGTCATAACCATTATCAGGACAGCCGCCGACAAATTCAATGCGCCTCCAAACCCAATGCAAGCGAGCTAATCCAACTCGTTAGTTTCGCTCTCCTCATTCTGCAATGGAATGCGCAGGGCATGTTTGGGCACGGGGACGAACTCATAAGTTATCTAAATTCTAAAAAAAATGAAACTATACATCTAATATGTATACAGGAAACATAGTACACAGGTAACCACGCAGTACAGATCCCCAACTATACCTGTTTTTCTAAAAGCAGGAAGACCCATCGAGGAGGTGGATGCGCCTTCTATGTTCACGATTCCTTAAACTATGATTACCCATCTATGGACACAAACTGTGAAATACAACTAATAAATGTACATTTAGATAACTCTATCTATTCGGTAATCAATTACTACAACCCATGTAAAAAATTAGAAGAAGATGATATGAAGTTATTACTGCATCAAGTAAAGGACACCACGAAATTACTAATAGTAGGAGATTTCAACTCACATAACACGTTATGGGGTAGTGTAAAGACTGATAACAATGGGCATTTAATTGAAAACTTTCTCATGCAAAATAACATGGTCATCCTAAATGATGGCTCTGGGACTAGAATGGACCCACATACAGGTAAAATATCTTGCCTTGATTTATCCATTGCCTCCTCATCTTTAGCAAATAAATGCGAATGGCAAGTTTTAACTGATAAATTTGGAAGTGATCACTTCCCTGTTAGAATAGATTTGCATCTCAGAAAACAACGATCAACTTGTGACCTAAGTTATTATCCAAATAAGAAATGGTCCTTCAAAAATATGAAATGGAACGATTTTGCAAAAGTGTGTGAAAAACACTTTCAAACCCATAAACCGGATTCCCTTAACAAATTAGACACACTCTTAACCTATGACCAATTCATGGAATGTGTTATAGCTGCTGTTGATGAATCTGCTCCACAAAGCAGAAAGCATAAACAGAATCCAGTTTCTTGGTGGACGAAAGACTGCTCAATCAAAATCAGGGAAAGAAATAAAGCCAAAAACAAGTTAAGAAGATTTCTCTGTGAAGAAAACCTAAAAATATACAGAAAAAAGAAAGCAGAAGCCCAAATGACCATTAGACAGGCAAAACGAAACTATTGGCAAACCTATTGCGCTACACTAGATCGTTTCACGCCACTTGCACACATTTGGCGCTTTGTAAAAAAACTAAATGGTGTGCAAACGAAAGCATCCAATAATATGCCAGTTCTGGCCGTTGGTAATAAGTTTATAACAGACGATAAAGAGAAAGCTGAAGAATTCGCACAACATTTTAATTCTATTGGGTCAAATAAAACCCATAGCAGAAAAGATGTAGAAATTGCTAAAGAATTCAATACTCTCCCTTTTACGGAAACGGGACACATGAAACTAGCAGTCAATGAACGTTTTAAAATGAAGGAACTAGAAAGCGTCTTACAGACGAAAAATTCTTCAGCCCCTGGTGAAGACAATATAGGATACCAGGTTTATAAGAACCTCCCAGTGACTGCTAAAGAAAAGATGCTCAATTTAATCAACCAAATTTGGGAAACCGGTGAAATTCCAGCAGCTTGTAAACATTCAATACTGATTCCCATTTTGAAGCAAAATAAGGATCCCACAAAAACAACCTCATATCGTCCCATTGCTTTAACATCATGTTTCATGAAAATAATGGAGAGTATGGTAAAAAAGAGACTTCAGTTTTTTCTTGGAAAACATGATATATTATCTCCAATACAAAACGGATTTCGAAAAGGACGCTGTACCATAGATAATATTATACATTTGGAAAATGATATACAGAAGAACTTAGAAACTAGTGTAAAAACTCTTGCAGTATTTATAGATTTAGAGAAGGCTTTCGACTCTCTGTGGACAAAAGGACTTTTAGTCAAACTGAGTAACTTGGGACTCAAAGGCCACATACTTCTCTATTTACACAATCTTCTATCACGACGTACATTTCAGGTACGAATAGGTAGACAAATCTCTTGCACTATGGATATCAATAACGGTCTTCCACAAGGTAGTACCCTTAGTCCAATCTTATTCAATGTTATGCTTCATGATATTCCTGTCTCACCTGCAGTACATAACTTGTTATATGCAGATGACTGTGTAATCTGGAAATCTGGAAATGATTTAAGAGAATCCAGTAAACATATACAGGACTACTTAAACGTATTGAACGAATGGTTCTCATCATGGGGACTGAATATATCCCATGAGAAAACCGTACCTATGTTGTTTTCTCGCTCAACCAGAGAAGAACAATTTCTGATTTCCCTTAACGAAAATATACTCGCTCCTCGAAAGGAACACAAATACTTAGGTGTCATTTTTGATAGTAGATTAACTTGGAAACCGCACATACAAAACATTGTTCAGAGGTGCAAGAAAAAAATAAATATCCTGAAATGTATTGCTCACGCTCAATTTTGCAACAATGTTCAAGAAATTCTGCAAGTATATAGAGCTATCATACGTTCCATAATGGACTACGCCTGCGAAGCATATGACTCCGCATCAACAAATGTAAAGAACATATTGAACTCTGTTCAATATCAATCCCTATCAGTTTGTGCAGGAGCGAAAAAGGGAACCTCTCTCAGAACCTTGCAGGTAGAGCTGGGGGAAATGCCACTGGATTTACGTCGGGAAATGTTTAGCATCAAACTAAAAAGGCGTATAGACAGCATCCCGAATCACCCTTTGGCAGAAGATCTCACAGATTGTTGGCAATTTAACTTCTATAAAGATAAGAATACTAGACAACCATTCGGTCAGAGAGTAATAAAGTTGCCAGACATTCTTACCTATGATGTGGAAGAAATATTTACTACCACCCCCATCCCCCCTTGGCATTACGACACAGCTCCAGTGTCTACGGAACTCAGTCAAATTATTTCTAAAAGTGACAATGCTTTGTTTCAAAGGCAGAGAAGTTTAGAACTAATGAACCAGAAATGGGCAAATCACTTACATATATTCACTGATGGTTCGAAGTTTCCAGACACGGGAAACGCATCCGCGGCTTTCTTCGTACCTTACTACGATTATGTAGAATCCAAAAGGCTGCAAAATAATACTTCTTCATACAGGGCAGAATTAGCAGCTATTGCCCTTGCATTATATTGGTTAAACCAACTACCAAGTCTTTATACAGGAGCAGTAATATTCTGCGACTCTCTTGGTGCTATGGAAGCGCTGAAAAACAATAAGGAAGAGCAATTCATTTATGAGATATTGATGCTGTATACACAACTCCACTATAACGGAGTACAAGTATATTTTGAGTGGATCCCAGGCCACTGTGAGATCCAGGCCAATGAGGTGGCAGATAAGGCAGCCAAACACGCCTTAACACATATTCAAATTGAAATTAAAAACAAACTGAAAAAAAATGAATCAAATAGTATCCTAAAATTATATTACATGCAGAAATGGCAAAGAATATGGGACGAAACAGTGTCCCCACTAAAAAGCATCCAAAAATCAGTATCAGCGACTTTTAAGTTCGTTGTAAACCACAAGAGTGGTGAGACCATCCTGCACTGTTTAAGAATGGACAACATTGGCCTTAATCAGAATCTCCTCCTTCTAAATAAGCATGCCACTGGGCTGTGTGACAATTGTGGAGTACCAGAAACCACATCACATTTTCTTGCTGAATGCCCCAGATACATCATAGAAAGATCAATGCTTTTAGTTGAAATAAATCGTCAGGAAGAAAGAAACATAGAAAGACTGCTGACTTCATCAGAGAATACACACCAAAAAGCGCTTGTGGCCTTCGTAAGAAGAACACAAAGATTTCCCTTTATGTAAGCCAGTTTAGATAGTAGTTCAGAGATAAAGGAAATTATTACATGTCCATTAAGTTATGTACATTATTATGACAAAAGGATATAAGACATAAAATTACAATACTATAGTGTTTTGTTTTGTATCATGACCATGATGACTATTAAAATCCTTTTTTTTTTTTTTTTTTTTTTTTTTTTTTTTTTTTTTTTTTTTTTTTCTTTCTTCTATTTTGATAAATAAAAATGTAAATAAATAAATATATACAACATAAGAGAGAAACTATAATGCAGCTAACTTCACAGGTACATACACACAGGAAATTGGGCACTGGGGCCAACGGAGGTGGGCCATCCCCCGTGTGGTCAACAACTGGGGTGAAACCCAGTCTGGCTTGTCTTTGGTCGGTGCTTCCTATGGCCTTCCAGTAGGCGAGTTACCCAGCAACTCAAGGACCTGGTGTGTGTTGTATTTTGTTGAGCGACCTGCACTCATGCGAGTCCAAAATAATCATCTCAGTGTAAGAAATGAAATTATACCGTATTATTTTGTGTCATGTAGAAGTTAAAACTGGTCTTGCCTATTATAGGCTAGCTAAATTCTATTCCATCAAATATATTTTGGTGAACATTATACATGAATATGCCTTGGTTTCATTCGCAGGGCCAAATGATGATTTTTTTTTTTTCTTTTTTTTTCTTTTTCTTTTTCTTAATTCAAATCAGTTTTGATAAATAAAAATGTAAATACGGTAAATAAATAAATAAAACAACAGCGAGAAATTAAAATGCAGCTAACTTCACAGGTACATGCGCACAGGAAATTGGGCACTGGGGCCAACGGAGGTGGTCATCCCCCGTGTGGTCAACAACTGGGGTGAAACCCAGTCTGGCTTGTCTTTGGTCGGTGCTTCCTATGGCCTTCCAGTAGGCAAGTTACCCAGCAACTCAAGGACCTGGTGTGTTTTGTAATTTGTTGAGCGACCTGTACTCATGCGAGCCCAAAATCAAGAAATTAAATTATACCGTCCATACCTCATTATGTCATGTAGATTAAAACTGGTTTTGCCTATTATAATAGTAGGCTATTTAATCATAAACACACATATATATAAATACATATATATATATATATTTTTTTTTTTTAATATATTTTTTCAGCTATATGCCATATATATATATATATAGGTCGTAGGTAACGTATTGTACTTTATTAAGATTAAGGTATTACTAACTGCACCTTGAACAAGAAGCCCAAAATATCTGCATAATTTGAGATTTTCAAAAACTGATTTTCAGTCTAATTAAATTATAATGGTTTTGCTTATTTCTTTCTCGTTTTTTGTTTTGCTTTTGTTTTTTCCCGGAAAGGAGACATCCCACCGACAGGCATCACATAGTCTTTGACCGGTATTGGAGGGGCCTAGGCTGCAGCCGAGAAGCCTGTTCAACGTACCGAACCGGGCTGGCCAGAAAATACGTACAAAACGGTTAAATGATTTTATGTTGACAGCCTGTCTGGAATCTCCGCAAAATGCGAAAAATTGAACAGCGTCGATTTTTTTTTTTTTTTTTCCCTCCTTTTTTGTTTGTTTCCATTTAAATTATTAAAAAAATTGAATTCGGCGTAAATATTCACAATTGAATGACACACGCCCTTAAAACTAAAACAACAACACAACAAGGTTGCGCATGAACATGCAAGCCGAGAAGCCTGTTCAATGTACCGAACCGGGCTGGCCAGAAAATACGCACAAAACGGTCAAATGATTTTATGTTGACAGCCTGTCTGGAATCTCCGCAAATTGCGAAAAATTGAACAGCGTCGTTTTTTTTTTGTCCCCTCCTTTATGCTTCCATTTAAAATTATTAAAAAACTAGAATTCGGCGTAAATATTCATAATTGAATGAAACACGCCCTTAAGACTAAAACAACAACAACAACAACAACAGGTTAAACATGCTTTATTTTCTGAAAAGGTCAACTTGGAATATAAAACTATTCCCTGGTTAGTAAAGGTATATCTGTGTCTGAGATGAAAACTACATCTAAGAGTCAAGTGAGACTATATTTAAGATTATTCATTTCAGTGTAAACTTACTAGGGTCTGAAGTCAGACTTGTAACCTTGTGACATTTCATTTGTTTGCAAATTGAATTGTAGACATAGAGTTGATGCTCATTAAATCATATCTATGTGTCTGATGCAAGACTAAGGAGTTAATGTTATTTAACAAAAATTATACATGCATAAAATAATTTTTAAGATTAAGGGCTGAGACTAATTTTAAACAAAATTTAAAGTCAAGTATGTATTACTATACATGGATGGTTTTTTGGTTGCAGAGTCAAATGTATGCATTAGTTTAGATTCTTGATCTCTGAATGTCTGTTATAGAAGGATTAAAATTGAAGATTATAAGTTGTAAAACTTATAGATTGAAGCTAGTACATGCAGCTAGTGAGTACAGCTAAATGCATTACATTTACTTCTAGATGTGCTTTGTATATATACAAAGTTAGAAATGTTAGTTCTGTAGAACACGTAAGAATTATCGCAGGTATGTCAAATAGTTTATTATGGTAAACTGGTTGTACTAATTTAAAGGAGCCATGTAAGTGTATTTGATTTAGTCGACCAAAAGGTTAGAGCGCCATCTTCGGCGACAGACTTTTATAGACAGAGTTTCAAAGTAAAACATGGACGATCTGATGTCGTAGAGAAATCGATGATTATTTGCAACATATTCTTAGCTGCAGACAAGTTAATTGACTAAAAGGAGGCAAGAAGGTCAGTACTTAAGCTTGCAGTGTTTAAGTTGTGGGAAATGTATGTATAATTATGATATTTATGCCATAACTTTGAGACAGTTGCCCATGTATGAGAATTCATGTTGGTGAATCTATGTATAATAATTTATGTTGATGAATCTGTGTATAAGCATTTATGTTGTATTAATTCATAGAAGTGTGAAGACTATTCAGGAAACACAAAGAAAGAAATAGTAAGGTTAGGTAAATGGCAAGGTTTGGTATAATGCCTATGGGTCACGCCCAAATTTGTATTAAGGAACTTATAATGATTACATGGATAAGGAACCTGTAATTTTTATTGCATTTTAATTAATGCCCATTTTTTGTTTGTTTTCTCACAGTTTTCACGGAGTGAAAAGAACGGAGTTAAAAGAAAGGAGTCAAAGAAATGAAGCTACGCTCCTACCAAAGAATAAAAGAACACTCCCGTAAAAACCTTGTTAACTTGTCGTTATTGATTGGCTGCAGTTACATTAATCAAGGGAGAGCTTTTGCCAGACGGTGTATGAAAGGGTATAGTTAAAGAGACATAGTTATGAAGGAGCGTGCTTGTGGGAGGGGGGGGGGGGGGGTCTGGCTGCACTGTTGTATCGGCCTGCCTTGAATATTTGGAACAACTGAAAGTCATTCAATGATTATTCTGTTGGGTGCGCCTCACAATTATCTTTGCCAGGACCAAAATGTTTGAAAGAGAGAAAGAGATGGAGAAAGAGAGGCAGAGACACAGAAAAAGACCCCAAAAAAGAGAGGAAGAAAAAAATGATGCGCCTTCCTACAGGCATTCCTTCATTAACTAACTTTTTCTCCTTTTTTTCAAAAGCAAGTGCTTTCTCACGTATTTTGTTAAGTAAAATAACAGAGACCAATAACAGAAAGTCTAAATACATTTTAGGTTAATTCTAGACTTTGTACTGTAAGCAGACTAACTTGTCGACCATGTCAGCGCTTCTGGACACGCACGCGCGAGAAGAGTTGGCTGCATTGCTTGCCTTTGTGTAAAATAATCCCCTCTAATTCTCGTCTTTACCATTTTGGTTATAACGAGCCAACGACAACACTTTATGAATTATGTATATATAATTATTTTGCTTTATTAGGGGGGGGGGGGGGTTGTAATTTGTTCCCTTTAAGAAGAAAAAAAGCTCGAAGTTTTAGCAAATCTTTTATAAAATTACAATTTGTTTGAGGCTATCTGATGTTTTAAAAAAAGTGGCATGGGATTTTATTTTAAAAATTTAATTGTTTAGATCTGTTTATTTTTTTTTTCGAATACCGCGCATGTTATAGAGAAGAGCAGGTAGCTCCTCATAACAATTTCCTGTTTGCCATGGTTATTCCTATTGGCAGTTTATAGATAATGTAAAATACACACATTTATATCAGTGAAGCACTTCGGGATAAGGCTGTTAATCATCAGATCCAGCTTGGCTTAATGATTGTGCACAGAGGCAGCGCATTACGGAAAGGGATGGAGCACAGGTGCACATATCTTTCCAACACACTATAAGATAAAGGTACTAATTTGCACCCTTATGGGTCTGGACCTCTGCTACAATAGCATTAGAGGCATCATATTAAGGGTGTAATTCTGCACCCCAAGTGGGGTACAACAATCTTGCACCCTATAGAGAGAGGATACGTGCACCCTTAGGGGTGCATACATTTGCTACAATAGCAGAAGCACATAGGTGCAATTCTGCACAATTCTGCACCCTAATTGGGGTGAATTCTGACTAACTATTTATAAAGGCAAACATAGGAAGAAATAATTACCGGGATTCGAAACCATAAGATTATCGTACGCTGACCTTACCGATTGAGCCAACGATGGGTTGATGAAAGCACCTAGGATATCTGGTCTAGCTTTAAATGATTCAAATGATGTTGAGCTCGTTGCTTTTAGTATAATTATATTATACAAAAGTGAAATCAATTCATGGAATATCGACACAAACTTGAAGACATATATGCAACTTTAAATTATTAATTATTTATCATTAGGCCTTGATACAGACTACGCCAGGTGCATATTGCGCACCCTCCAACTTCTCGCACCCATAAGGGTGCACATTACGCTGCTTGTCAGATACTGCACCCTAAAAGAAGCAGATCAGCACCCTTTATACGAAATACGTGTAGGTAGGTGCAAATTGAACCCCTATTTTTGAATGTGAAGAATGTGTGCGCACGAGCGTGTTTAGGTTGGAATTGGGCGTTTGTGTTTGACTGCGAGGGTTCAGGAGTGATATAATATAAAGTTGGTATCACTTTTTTCAGATTCTTCCATACCATTTCACGTGGAATAATAAGTATTGGGGACACCAAATAATAGCGTAAGCAATTTAAATACATGTAAAATGAAGGGTATAAAACGTGCCCCTCAAAGCAGTGAATATTTTTTACTCACTCCTATCGCCTTACAATTAGACCCCCCCCCCCATAATATTCAAATGTGGTTTATTACTAATTCGATACCAGTGATGTACAAATGTTGTTGAAATGCAGGCGCGGAGCCACGTGGCGATTTTTCCGGGCCGACCCCCCCCCCCCCCCACCCCCTAGCCCCCCCCCCCCAAACGGTAAAAGAAATAGGATAATAACGTAAATTTAACCTTTTTAAAAAAACATAAACAAATGCCTGTCCCTCCCCCACCCCCTTGACCAAATAAATAAATAAATAATAATGTGCTCTTACTCCCCCCCCCCCCCCCATCGCTTATTCACCGACCGACTGAATCGGCTAAATTTTGCCTCAAAAACTCGAGAGAAAAAAAGTGCTCTGCCACCCAAAAAAGTTTTTGCTCATTACGCCACTGCCTCCAGTATAAAAAAACATGTAGCGATTTGCTTAGAGACCTAAAATATATTTAAATCAATACCTTTGCAGATGATGCCATCGACGAAGATGTTGAGTAGAAGTCATCGTGAAGCAAGACCTCGTTTTTATCATCGAGTTTCAGGTCCTTCAAATGAGGCATCTTACAAATGAACTGAGCGAGATCACGTGATGCAGAGGGACGTTCACTGAGATCCAGATTGTGGATGTCCAGAGTCTCAATCTATTATGATAGTAACATTATGTCAAATGAATAATTTCCAACACCCACTAAAACTACAATGAAGATTCAGCAATATTTTTACAATTATATTAATATCGCTGCCACAATGAAAAACTCTTAACACAATCATATATATTATACAGAAATAACGGGAATAAGAGATTTATTTTACATTTTGTAGGCTTTTAAATTACAATAATTAGTCTCATCAGTATTCGCAATTGAAATAGCCGTCTATCTATCAGCAATTCAGTAGCACTCCGAATTGTCATATGTAATGAAAAATATGGTATATATTATTCACTATCAATCTTAAAATTTTCAGACTTTTGGTTTATGACAGAGAGTTCACTTTTCGCATCCACTTCTTAAAGCGATCAGCTTTTCCTACCTGCTTCCTCTTAACGGTGTACCAATAGGGAGAGTAAAATTGTACACTTGCGTTCGACTATATAGGAAAGAGTTCGCCTCCAGTAATACAAAAGATGTAGTGATGGGCACAATGGATAAAGAAAATTATATTTTTTAGATCATATTGTCCTGTTGACTGAGGAAGTAGTGGTGAAATATGAATGAAGGACTTGGCTCATGATCTTGAGTCTTACAGAATAAAGGAGAATAAAACAAGAAGTCAGGACGGTCGCTAATCAGTCCTTAAACAGACTACTCTTAAGGGAAAATGTGTGCGCTTAATCGGCGGGAACATGAACACCTTGATTATGTTATTGACAACATGATACAGTGATGGGACCATGATTGTAAGACAGGAGGGGATTCCCCCATTCGGTATGAAATCTAACTGACTCTACTGCATTTGCACATCGAAATGATCAGGGGAGGGGGTGTGATACACAAGTGGATGTCACGTCCTTATCTCTTACAATAGTAACGGTATGTTGGATATACAATTGCTGACATTACACTATACTTAGACATATTTTTCAACATTACACGATGTTACGGTACCCCTCCTATTTATTCACAAAGGCAATACGTTATTCTTATACTTGATTAAAATAGTACTTTGAAAAACTAATATTACATAACAGAAAAGTGTAACAACACATATGCATGGAACACTTTGCAGTTTTCAAAGGGTTACAGAAATAATACAAACGGGGACGAACAGATGTGATTGTTTTTGTGTAGGTTTCTTAATTATTCTATTTAGTCTCATCAGTATTCACAAATGATAAAAAATGACCCTCCATCAGCAATTCCGTAGCACGCTGAATTTGCATATGAAATAAAAGATATAGTATGTATTGTTCACTATCATTTTTATAATTCTCACTCTGTTTTTGTATTATGACAGGCAGCCAGTGAAAACGAAATACGTTTAATCAAATTATGAAAATGCAAGCATCACTTTAAACAAACAGAACTTTGTCATTCCTGGCTACCTTTTCCTGATTGATCGGAGGTGTCATATGAAAGAGCAGAAAATGAACTTTCTAGAAATTTGAATTTCTCTTTTGGTTTCCTTCCTTCCATTTACTTTTAATCACTCATGTGATAAATATGCATCATACGAAATGCATCAAATGAAAGAGGGGGATCTAAGCTTTACTAATATGTATCATTTATTGATTATAAATGTGTCTAAATTATGATAAAACATCGATAATACTCGGTTGTTATTTTCTGGTCGCACGGTATTATTCACTGTCAATTTTATAATCTTCACTCTGTTTTTGGTATTAGCTTTTCGCATCCACTTCCCGAAACTTTCAACCTTTCCTACCTGCTTCCTCTTAACGGTGTACCAATAGGTAGAGTAAAATTGTAAACTTGCGTTTGACTACGGTATATAGGAAAGAGTACACCTCCAGTCACCGGCGTACTGATAGGGGGCTTGTGGGAGCTGTAGACCCCCCCCCCCCTATAATATTCAAACGTGGTTTATTACTAATTCGATACCGATGATATACAAATGTTGTTGAAATACAGGCGCGGAGCCACGTGGCGATTTTTCGGGGTAAACGTAAATCTAACCTTTTTTAAAACAAAAAACAAATGCATGTCCCCCCCCCCCCCCCTTGACCCCCCCCCCCAAAAAAAAAAATAATAATGTGCTCTTACTCCCCCCCCCCCCCCCCCCCCCGCTTATTCACCGACCGGCTGAATCGGCGCTAATTTTTCCTCAAAAACTCGAGAAAAACAAAATGTGCTCTGCCCCCCCCCAAAAAATACACATTTATAGTGTAATAATATTCAAGTCTTTACACCTCAAT
>JAVYIG010017356.1:0-26619 GCA_035222895.1 Strongylocentrotus droebachiensis
AACTCTTACTGACTTTTCAGTCCGGTCACTTCACCGGTCATCCAATTGAACGCGACGTAAAGGGAAATAGACTATCCAGTTTATGATTAAGATTCATGAGAAAATTCAATGGCAGGAGAATAGGGTTGTAAGTTTCAAGACAAGTATGTCATTTGAAACAAATTTCTCGATTCACAACATTTGTATATTACAAACGTCCCTGTGTGCGGAAATAACAAACTGAAATTAACACGGCGAGTGATGTTAATGTCGTAAATGTAATGTAATGAGATGAAATTTGAGGATTGTTGTATCAACCACGTAATGAGGCAATATGTTGTGAATGATGAAAACAAATTATGGAAATAGAGATAGCTGTGGGTAAATGTTTTACCCTTTTTCATCGCTGCTATGCGGGCCGCATTTCATTTATGAGCTATTTTTATAATTACTTTTTCAATGATCCGCGGGCCGCACCAAAGAGCTCGACCGCGGGTTGGCCGCACGTATTCGTACACACTCGATTAAAGATTATATGTGCGCGCCTGTCTGTGTGCGTGTATTTATGATATGCATCTCCAGTTTCACTTCATTAGTGAGATTGATGCCCCAGTGATAAACAGGTCTTTTTTGGCAGGAATTTCAATCCAAGTTGGGTCTCCACACATACCCATCTCGAATCATTATATTTCCATTGGTAAGTCCTGATCTAAATGAATACTACACTGTAAAAAAATAATAGTCGAAATAACTCAATAAAATTGAGGAAAAGAATTGCCTTATTTTTATTAAGTAAATATTACCTACGGCATCTTAAGTAGAATTTACTTATTTTGCTGAATAAATTTTTACTCAGTTAAATCGAGTTACATTAACGTAAATAATTTAAGTATTGTAATCATTTTAGATAATTAAAAAAAAGCTATGATAGGATTACATATTGCACGATTTGGTACCCATCTAATCTAACAAGTAACATCCACTAATCATTCACTACTTCTATTTAAGATTAATCACTAATCACTAACACTACTTCTATTTAAGATTAAGATTCGACACATATTGAAAGGCTCCAAATGTTATATATACTTGATCGTAGCATCTTAAAAGGAAAATTGGTTGACAATTTCCTGAAATATCAAGTTTTGATTTGTTTTGAACTGGGGACCAATTAAAAATTGTCTTGTCTTTGCTTAGCCATGTTAAATGAATTAGTAAATGTTTTAAAGTCCTTAAATTTTCATTCAACCACAAAAAAGAATTGTTTTATTTAAAAAATAGTTTAATTTGGTCTTAATGAATATTCATTAATTATGTAAATATTTCTATTACGCACTGCAGCGGTCCTTACTTTAAAAAGATAAGAATAATCAACATAAATTGTTTGAGTAATACATATAATTTCTGATTTTGAGTTAAAATTACTAAATTAATACAAGCTGAAATTACTTAAAGTTCTTATGTATTTGACTTTACTTAAATATTCCACGTATGTTCTACTAAATTGAAAGTTTGAGTTAGCAAGACTTAAATTTAGTGCGTAAGTGGCAAAACTAATGTTTTCAAGTAAATTCTACATGGAAAAAATACGTAAAAATTACCAATGAACAAATTATTTTTTACAGTGTACGCTCAGTTCGATACATTATAATTGTTCATTGTTTGTTTGTTAAAGGGAAAGTCCACCCCCAAAATAAGTTTGTTTCGATAGAGGCAGAATAATAAGAAAATCAGGTGAGTGAAAGTTTGAGCAAATTCTGAATGAAAATAAGAAAGTTATGAATTGTTGAAGTTGTGATCAATCAAATACAAATTGGCAACTCTGTGACGTATTATACGAGCTCTCCTTCATTTGCTTTGTGCATAATATTCCATAAAATCATGTTTTCTTCGTAATTGATGACGGAATATATATTTGTTCTTGCAGGGGGAGTATAGAAACATATTTGCAATTATTATATTTAGGGTGCATGTATGGTTGAAATTTTTCTTGAGGGAAAATGAAAATTTTAGATTTTTTTAGTACTAAGCAAATGAAAGTTGAGCTCGTATTTTACGTCATAGAGTTGCCAATTTGTGTTTGATTGATCACAACTTAAAAAATCCTAACTTCCTTATTTTTAATCGGAATTTGCTCAAACTTTCACTGACTTGTTTCTCTCATTTTTCTACTCCTATTAAAACTAACTTAATTTCAGGGTGGACTTCCCCTTTAAACATTTAGCTCAACATAAACAGTGTATATTTTGAAAAATAAATCCAATTACCTTTCAGACAATCAACTGAGAGCAATTTCAATGTCATAATATTGATCAGGGAAACTCGTTCTGATTGGAAGGCAAATGTAATGTTTGAATATTTCTAAAGAGAATGCACGAGTCAGTTCCTATTTTCTTAGATTCATTTAGAATATATATTTACGATTGTGTTGTCCGTTGCCCGTGTGGGTCCCTCACGGCGGCATCTCGAAATGTACAACGCAGTTTTAAATACAGGAGGTGCGGACACCACAGGACATACAGATTGAGTCAGAAAAAATGTCCCACTTTTTAAAAGTTGTATTGTTTGAAGTATGAATATTTAATCATGAGTTTCATGATATGTCTTGATACTTGATAGAGTTATCCTCCCAGTACATTTAGGTAACATTTTCATTTGAATCCCTGCATGCATGACTGAACATCAGACAATCTTTTCTAGACACATTCAAAACAGTGAATGCCTTAAATTAAAACACTGAACCAAAAAAGAAGAGTGAAATATGGAGGGGCTTGTGGTAATAGCTAGGCTTGTAAACTTTATAGCAGCATGAATGTTTACTTGCACGTCACTGTTTTACAATTGAACACCCTTTTGTTGTTTGCACCTTCACCTGCTGTCACAACACATCCCATCCCAGTATGGTGGGTTTTTTTTTTTGGTGCTCGAAAATTTAAAAAATTGCACCCCCCTTGAGCTTCAGGGGGGAGGGGGGGGGCCCAACCTCCCAAAAAGGTAAAAATCACGTGTTTTTTTTTTTACATGCTTTTTTTCTCCCCCCCCCCCCCCCCCTGGATCCGCCACTGTCAGGGATTACCCTCATCAAGTATCAAGTATAGGCTACACTAATGATGATCAGGCGCGCCGGAAGCAGTTTGGGATTGGGAGGCAAACTTTCCAGGGGGCTCACCTTCCAGGGGCAATGACGTAATGAGAAAAAAACGTTCGGAAGGGGGGGGGGGCAGACGAGAAATCTGCATCACCACCAGTCTTGCACGTTACATGTAGGTCCCGCGGAACGTTTTTCAAAGTGGAGTATTAACGATCAGGTAGAGCGTAAATTAGCGTGGGGTCCAGGGCATGAGCCTCGGCAGGGGGTCAAGGGGCTGAGCCCCCGGAAGCTCTGGGGTTTTAGGTATTTAATTACGGTCAGATTTTTATACCTTATTTGTGACATTTGCAGGTCACTTATTTTTTCTCTCCGTCTTTCTTTCTTTTTCTCTTTAACATACTTGTTTTCAAAAAGTGAGGGGAGGGGGCTCGAGCCCAGCCACTCTACAGACCATGACATAAATGCTTCTAAATAAGCGTATTTTTTATCCCGACTGTAATTTGGGAATTTCTTTTTTCCAACAAACGCATACAAAAGTATGACTTACCAAAAAAGGGAGAAAAACCCCCCGAAAATCATGTCATAACAGCAACATTTTTAAATCACTATTATCGAATAAGAAATACACCCTGTTACACCCACAAATGTAATAACTCCCATAAATGTAATAACGCCCACAAATGTAATAACACTTTACCCACAAATGTAACAACACCCACAAATGTAATAACACTTTACCCACAAATGTAATAATTTCACCCACAAATGTAATAACCACTTTACCCACAAATGTAATAAATTTGAAGTGATATTTTGAATCACCCACAAATGTAATAATGACTTAACCCACAAATGTAATAAATTTGAAGGGATATTTTGTCGAATTAAAAACTAAAACCCTGTAAATAAAGCATGGGTAAAGCGCGCAGTCTTTGCTCCAGAGCCGGTTATTTCAAAAAAATAAAAAATCTTCAAAACTAAGACCCCACCATCTTCCAAACTAAGATCCGGTAATAAAGCATGGGTTTAGAGCGTAGTTTTTCTTCCAGACCCGGTTATTTCAAAACTTTTTAAAAATCTTCAAAACTAAGGCCCCATCATCTTATTCCTGTGGAAGAACATAAGTATTGAGCGTAGTCTTTCCTCCAGACCCGGTTTTTCAAATGTTAAAAAACAAACCAAAAACAAAACAAAATAAAACAAAACAACAAAAAAACCTTTTAAACTAAGACCCCTCCATCTTCCAAATTAAGACCCGGTAGCGTTATTTTTTTATGCGGCACAGATTGGGGCTTTTTTTTTTAAAAGGGGTCTTTATTTACAGACTAATAGTGGTCGTGTGCGTACCGTGTGCGTACTTGTAGTAGAGGTCTGTTTTTAATAGTGTTACATGTAATCCACTACCGTATGGAAAATCATTACATCAACAATTAAAATCAAATTGTAAATCTGAAGAGGAGGCAGCACGTCAATAAGGAGAACATCACAATAATTAGTCAATAAAACTTAACTAACTTAAACGAAGAGAAATGTTATCTAAACACATAGTTCGCGATGGATATACAAACTTCTTCGCAGCGCTAATGCGCTAGCGAACATGACTAGTCTCACATAAGTGCATACACTATTCAGAAGGAAAGAACGTACTTCCCATAGGTTTAACACGCGCCATGCCCCAATCTGTGCCGCATAAAAAAATAACGCGACCCGGTAATAAAGCATGGGATTAGAACGTAGTCTTGACTTCAGACTCGGTTATTAAAAAAAAATCTTCAAACTAAGACCTCACCATCTCATTCCTGTGGAATAACATGGATATAGAGCGTAGTCTTTCCTCCAGACCCGGTTATTTCAAAGGAAAGAAATGTCAGACATAATCTCTAATCGAGAATCTAGGACACCTACCCCCCTGCCAACTACCCTCAGCTAACTACCCCCTAGAATGATACCCCCCCCCCCCCCAGCTAACTACCCCTGGACATCTATCCCGGACAATACCCCCCCCCCGGACATCTACCCCAAGTCAAGTACCCCCCGGACATCTATCCCCAGGCAACTACCCCCAGACATCTACCCCCCCGTCAAATACCCCCGGACATCCCCCCCCCCAATCCAACTATCCCCTTCCAACTACCCCCAGCCAACTACCCCCACCCTGAAAACTACCCCCGGACATCTACCCCCATCCAACTACCCCCGGGCAACTACCCCCAACTACCTTAATTTGCTTGGGGGTAGATGTCCGGGGGGGGGGGGGTAGTTGGAGGGGGAGTTAGTTGTCCAGGGGGAGGGGTAGTTGGATGGGGTAAGATGTCAGGGGATAGATGTCCGGGGAGGGGGTAGTTGACTGGGGGTAGATGTCAGGGGGTAGTTAGCTAGGTGGTAGTTAGCTATACCCATGCTTTATTACAGGGTTTTAGGTTTGACCAAATTCGACAAAATATCACTTCAAATTTATTACATTTGTGGGTAGAGTCATTATTACATTTGTGGGTGATTCAAAATATCACTTCAAATTTATTACATTTGTGGGTAAAGTCATTATTACATTTGTGGGTGATTCAAAATTATTACATTTGTGGGTAAAGTGGTTATTACATTTGTGGGTGAAATTATTACATTTGTGGGTAAAGCGCAATGATTATGAAATGTAATTCCTGTGAAATTTCCTTTTCTTTGAATGGAATTGTATATGTGATTCAATTCAGGTTTTTACTATTGTTATGTTCTTTTAGGTTAAAAATACAAACCATGTTTACTCCTTTACTGTTTTTTTTTTTGGAGGGGGGGGGGGCGTTTGTTTTAGTTTGTTTGTTTGTTTGTTTTAAATACTTTTTCAGTTATTTTTGCGTTAATTTCCTCAGAAGTTATTCGTATTTTCCCTCTAATTAGATTTAACCCAATGTTGCTCTCTCTCTCTCTCTCTCTCTCTCTCTGTATGTGTGTGTGGAAGCGTATACATTTCACTAATTTATATATATATATATATATATATATATATATATATATGTATACATATATCATTAAAATATTTGAAATAAATATCCTAGGGAGTTCAGGTCACCTTTACCATAGAACAAATTGTAATAGAAGTTTGTATTCACTATCTGACGAAATTCAATGAAACCGGTAATAGTGATTTGAACTCTCCGGGATTTGTCTATTTCAACTATTTAAATTGTTATTATGTGTGTGTGTGTGAGTCTAAACATATACATAATTCAAATAATTTAATTCAGTTGTAAGAGACCTCATAGATGATTTAAAAAACCTCGTAAAGAGAAAACAAAAGATGGCAAGATTAACGAAATTCTGAAGAAAATAATGTTAAAAAGTATGACATGATTTGAAAAAATATATACTCGCAATATGTCGTTAATTTGTTTATTCATGTAAACTGTGTAATATGTATATTGTATTATTTTCAAGCAATTCCTCACTAGGGGGTTAACAACATTGTAAGAATATCGATCACTCTTTTATGAAATATATAAATGCAGATAAATAGATCCACACAAAGCAGAATATAAAGTGGTGCCAGCATTGTAGACAGGATGTGTGGGGTTTCCCCTGGTCTGTTTTCTATAAAGTATGAATACATTATTATAAGTTTATTAAAAAGGGGACACTATGTTGGTAGTCGTCTCATGCCCAACCTGGGAGGTCATCAGTTGTTCTTTCACCAGTCGTCGGGAGTTTCGGCCTGTTTTGAACAATACCCCCTCTTTTATAATGAAGTGTCTCTTTTACAGAATAAAAAAGCAAAGCTTGTGTTTCTCTCTCTTTAAAGGTAGTGTCCCTTTTGCAGCCAACATCAAAGTATATAGAACTTTGCTTGAATTATGAATATGTCACGTATGTCCTTTCTATAAAATATTAACGTTAGTAGTGTCCTAGTATTCAAATTATGCACGGAAACCCGTGTACTTTGTAGACTTCACTGTCAGACACTATTGACTGACTGACCTCTATTTTCCTTTGGTAATAACATACATAAAATGAGCTGTAAATGGTACATGGGCATTTGTCTACATCAATAACCCAATTCTTGTAATGGCCAAAATTAAACTGATTGAATCTCTGCGCGGCACAAATCGTATGAACATTCGGTAAATGGGGCTGAAATCAGACTATTTAATAAAACGACTGTAATCCCTCAATTCGATTTCGACAACTAACGGTCGTTATTTTCCCACAAAAAGACATTTCCAAGCCCTTTTGTTTTGCGGGCAGTTCCAAATTAGTATCATCTTTCAAATGCCGTTTGAATTTAACATTTCATTTTGTTGGGCCTGCAAATGAGTCATAGTAACTTTAAAAAAGAAGCAAACAAGGAAAGATGACAGCGTTTTTTTTCGGAATTAAATTTGAACAAAACCGTCCCAGGGGGTGCATGGACCGAACGGGAACAGCAGAGCGGTAAAGCGTGGGGATGTAGTTGAAAAGCGAAGACATGTTTGATTTATTCCCATTCGATACATTAGTGGAACAAACTAAAATGGGACCTTGATGTACGTCTACGTGACAAAGGCGAAGCAGGAGAATCGCCAAACCCGACCGTGTGACTGGGCGATAACGGGGCGATAACCGTCGTAAGTGCAAAGTCGCCGACATCCTACTGAACGCGTGTATTGCAATTCCCTAGCGTTTCAAAGGGATAGGTATGCTAACTTGTACTTACGACGCGCGTTTTATTTAGGATGCCTGCGAACTTGTACTAACCATGGTTCCGTGAATGTTGCTCAGATGTTTCAAATGATAATTCATCGGTACTGAAGCGATAGAAATTGATTCAATGCAATGAACAGCAACTGCAGTCATTAATCAATCTACCATGGCAACATATAATACATTTTGTGTAAAGGCTGGTGGAGGACGTTTCAGTTTCGGTTTCGGTTTATTGTTTCATATTTAACATATCTTTCAAATTTTGATATGATATCACAACGTAAATAGTACAAATAAAAGTGAATTATTTTAACAGACACATACAAAACAGAAAGTGAGTACCTGATATCAGTTTGTTTGAATACATTAAATTAAAACACTGAACCAAAAAGAGAAGAGCGAAATAATTATTGAGGGTCCTATGGTAAAAGCTAGGCTTGTAAGTTACAAGTTCCAAAAGGAAACCTTATCTAGTAACCACCTTAATATAAAGACCACATTTTGTCTAACTCAAGCAATGTTACTAATTGAAACGTGTATTTAAGGTAGCTGCCCCAAAAGACCACCATCCCGTGAAGAGCATTCGCTTTAATCGTCTCCCTTGAGTGGTCTTGAGCTCGTCAGACGTAATTAATTCCTGGTGTGGGGCCGATTGTTAAAGAGAAATTCTACCCTGTTAACGATTTTCAAATCAAGAATAGAATAATAACGAAAGCTATGAATTTTCAAAGTTGGATTCGATCAAGCACAAATTAGAAACTCTGTAACGTTTCTTCCGAGGTCTTTTCTCACTGGATTTGCACTAAGAATACATAAAATTCGATTGCACATAAATTGTGTATGTTTTTCTTAACGCAAACTCCTGGAAAGAAAAAAAAAGGGTTGTCAATTCTTTTTCATTCATACAAACTTTCATACAGAAGTCACGACTTTTTTTCTTTTTGTTACGCTTAGATTAAAATCAGCTAACATCAATGTGGCGGCTTCTCACCCTTTAAATCAGCAAAATTTCCATTTGCAAACACCAGTGTAGCTGTAGAATAAGAAAAGACTTTGCGTGATATAAATGTATGCAACTCACACGTTCAGTGGTGCATCCAGAATTCTGTGGTCGAGAGGGACAATTGTGTTCAAGAATAGGATCGAACCCGGAACCTTTTGTATGAAAGTTACGAGCATTCACTAGTATAACACAGCACTCCATAAAGCCTTTGCTTTCTTTTGCCATTTGGTGTAATTAACATATGGCCCAACGTCATTTGACCAACATTAGATCAAATGATGAATAGGACACACACACATATATATTTATGAATATAATACGAAAGGGGACGAGACAATTACGGTTGTGTAGGTTACATTAAGAGATCACAATTGCACGGAGATGGGTCGGTGGATTCGGTGACACCAGACCCAATCCTTAAATTTGATTTAATTGTATATATTATGTCTCTATCTATATATGTATACACAAAATAATTCAATTTGGATAATCCTAAATATATACATCTTCCTTTTCAAGCTGTGTGATTTTAGAGAATTTCGCCTCCTTTCTACATACAATTATGAATGTTAGCATCATGGTATGTTCATTTTCTATTTGTGAAGGATACAAATATTCATTGAATTTAATCAAAATTGAATTGGGAATACTATTACAAATATATTCCCCCCAAAAAAAAATCAATTTCAAGTTTGATTTCAATACCCAATTGTATCCCTGCTCTATATAAATGGACATATCATTATAATAAGCTATCCTGTGTAGGTCTAAATAACATGCACTTATTATTATTGTTTATTAATTATCATCGAATACATTTCATTTCTTTTTGTGTTATCATTTAGAATACGTTCAGGCAGACGAGTTAGTCATGACGTTATTCTTGGTTACTGTTTTGATCTCAATGGTCGCAGGTAAGGACTATTTATCTCTTCCCTTATTCACTTGATCTTTGCCCTTATTAATCAATTCCCTTATTAAATCAATCACCTCCCTTTTCAACTAAATTAACTACCCGTTCTCTTAATCCGTTGACTTATTTACCTCACTTTATCACTTTAACTCCCTTTATCACTGCCCTTATTAATTTAACCCGCTCAGTATTTAATTTTATTTTTCGTCCCTCATTCACTTGATCCATTCCTTCAATAACTGCCCTTATTAACGCAATCCATTTCCTTATTTAGTTAATGGCTTTGTCATTATTCAATTAATACCTTTGCTAATTCATTTAATCCTTTCCCGACTTCGCTTAATTCCTTTCCCCAATCACTGCACTTGATTAACTTAATCCATTTCGTGGTTCAGTTAATCCCTTTGCTAATTCCCTTATTCGATTCCATAATTCATTTTTGAATTCCCCCGTTATTACTTATGCCCATCCCTTATTTAGTTAATCCGTTCCCTCATTCCCTTCGTCTCTTCCCCCATTTACTATAAACCCTTCCCCTACTCAGCTAATCCGTTAGCTTCAGAAACATATGTTTAATATTTTACTCACATTATAAAAAATATAATTCTTCATTACTGGATTCTGTGTTTATTTGACATCTTGTACCCGGTATGTCATCTGGCAAATGTAATCATGAATCAGTGGAAAGAGTATTTGGGTTTCCTTTTCCAAAGAAAATTGTTGTTAGTGAGGAGTATAGATTGATTGATTGATTGATTTTTATTCGACATGCTTCCAACATACAACAATATACAATAATAACAGATCAAAAATAAGTCAGCTTGAACAGGATAACACACGAAAGTTCGAGAGCTTATTTCCAGTGGGGTCCCTTACACACATGTATAAAAATTAATGAGTTAAAATAGTAATATTTACAGACAGATAAGAAAATTAAAAGAACTACTTATTAAAGATAATAATAATAATAATAACAACATTAAACTGATGATAGAAATGATATTAAGTACAAGAAGAAAAAGAAGAAGGAGAAGAAGAAAAAAAGGAGAAGGAAGAAGAGGAAAATAATGATGAATTTGTAGAATTTCTATAACGTACGAAAACATAAGTATATACAACATGAACAAGTATGAACCGACAGAAGAATACAAATTTCAATCGTATAACATGTCATTCACTTTTCATCTCTGACTGTCAAGTATTAGGTATTCATTTAACTTCCTCTTAAAATGATCATAGTTTCCTGTTTCTTTTACACCATTGGGAAGGGAATTACAATGTTTTATGGCATGGTAATAAAACGAATTTCCAATACTACCTACTCTTTCTGGTAAGTTAAAGTTGAATCGTCTATTTCTTGTATTATAATCATGTACGTCAGTAACAAGATCGAAGTTGGATCGAATATAATGATTCGACCTAGTATGATATATTTTATGCACGTGATGCAATACGAGTTGTTTTGATCTTTGGTCGACTTCAAGAAAACCAGCTTTAGAAAGTTCGCTGTAGCCAACATGAGTTCTTGGACCAGAACAGTTGATAAATCTCACCATTTTTTTCTGTATAATCTTCAACTTCTTTTGATCTGACTTGTTTATGTTACTATACCATGCAGGGTTAGCATAGTCAAATAAACATTGAATAAGAGCAAAACAGAGTGTACGTCTTGCTTTTAAATCCATACAACTTTGATATCTGTACAACAATTTCAGACGAGAATTTGCTTTTTTTACAACTAATTCTACTAAAGATGAAAATGAAATTGCGCTAGCCAACTCAATGCCTAAATACTTCACAAACTCTTTTCTCTTGATTGCTTGATTATTGTGTGTCACTTTGAATTCAAATGACTTTTTAGAACTACTTTTAGAACAAAATAAAATGCTTTCTTTTTTCCCAAGTGTAAAGAAAGCTTATTACCAGTCATCCAATCAACACACGTAGACAGCTGTTCACTGAGCTTTTCCTCAACATATTTAGAATCAGGATTTGAATAGAGTAGTACGCTGTCATCTGCGTACAATAATAGTTTGAAGTCTTTTATACAAACACACACATCATTTATATAACTTGGAAATAGAATTGGGCCTAAAATGCTTCCCTGAGGAACACCGCATGTTATAGGCATTAGTTTGGAACGAATATCATGAATGGCCACTACTTGGTGTCGATTAGATAAGTAGGATCTGAACCAACCTAAACTTGCCTTATCAAAACCCATTGTTGTAACTTCTTCAATAAGACGCAATGATTAACTGTATCAAAAGCTTTTTGCAGATCAAGGAGCACCATACCAACAAAGCGCCCTTGGGAAGTTTCTCTCCTCAAATAATCAGTCAAATGAATTAGACATGTTTCAGTCGAATAATCATGTCGAAAACCAGATTGAAATTCATAAATTATATCATTTTCTTTGAAGTATCTTTCAATTTGAACACAGACCGATTTTTCTAGAATCTTTGATGCTACGCTTAAAACACTAATAGGTCTATAGTTGCTAACATCAGTTTTATCTTTCTTTTGCTATTTTCATATCCTCTGGAAAAGTACTCGTCAAGATAGATAGGTTCATTAAGTAACTTAGAGGCTTAAATAAAACCATCGCACCATCTTTTAGAAATTTAGCTAGAATCAAGTCTAACCCAGTACTTTTTGATACATTCAACTTACGTAACTCTTTGAAAACATATTGTTCACTGATTGGTAATAACTCGAAGCTGTTTTCACGTACACCTTTTCTTTCGTAAAAGTCACAAATATAATCATTGTCTGCGCTGAAAAAGTCTTTGGAAGGGGGGAGTTTGTCTACTAATTTGGCAACCACATTTGTGAAATGAGAATTGAATTCATCAGCGATGGCCATCTTATCATGACATAATTCCCCATCAATTTTGATGACAGATTCTTGTTCTTTTCGCTTCTTATTTTTCTATCCTAAGCTTTTTAGATTCTGCCAAAGTTTTTTCGAATCTTGTTTATTTTCTTCTATCTTGTTTTGTAAGTAATCGAGTTTAGCCTTTTTCACCTCTCTTTGGACCATATTTCTTAATACTCTGTATCTTTTATAGAGCTTCTCATCTTTTGCTCTTTTCCTCCATTTTTGGTATACTATATTTTTTTAACCATGTTTCAGTGAAAGCAATAATAAACAGCCTTTTTCTTTAAAAATAATTCTAAGTTCCGATATCTTGTTTAGAATAGACCTCACATTAAGGTGTACAAAATGAAGACCTTTAACTTTAAAATTTTCTTCAAATTTTTGATAAAGAGAAGTGTTTTCATCTCTGAGGTTTGGCTTATTCTTGCTATCGCTTGCTTTTCAGGTGTAACGCGCGTTACCTTAAAATAGTTTTCTTTTAGTCTATCCTCGTTTTGGCTTTCTTTCTCTAAACAATCGTCAGTAAATAATGAGTCACAAAAAGATAGCAGACAACATGTTAAACAATTCCACTTCTCATCAGGGCATTCATAATATAACCTGCGGTACTCTGAAAAACTGATAGCTTGACAATTAGTGTGAAACCATTTTTTACAATAAGAACACAGAAGGCTGTGTTGATTACATTTGACTGGCTTATCACAGTTCCCACAAGGGAACTTATATTTTCGACCGTCAACTATAATTTTCGGATCATCACTAGATTTTGTAAAACTTTCACTTAATTCAATACGCTTCTTACAAATTGAATATATTTCGCCCAGTCTTTCATGTCCACCTTGAATGGTCTGAAGGCTGGTTTCAGTCGTGACCTCTGATCGACTGCACTGAAATCCAAAGATCTCCCAGAAACAGATTCGGCGTTGGACTTTACGGGGCTGCTTTTTTCCTCATCAGAATGAAGACTCTGGTTTCCTCGGTAGATGGCTTGATGCCGCCTTGCTCCAGGTTCACTGCCTGTAACTTGATCGGACGACCGTTGAGTCCAGCCATGGCCTCGTGTTGTCTGTTGATCAGCACTGTTGATGAGGCGTTTCAGGTTGCCTGCCAAGATTCGTTGACCGGCTCTGTTGAGGTGAACGCCATCACGCCCGAGATGCTGCTCGCTGATATCATTGTTGATGATGAGGCCCCATCTGTTCTCGCTGGCTGCCAACTTCATCAGATAGTTGATCTCATCAACCCGCTTCTTGTCCGCTTCACTCTCCCATCTACGATGGATGATCGTAGAGACTGAGACGTTAAACCCCTCGGCAGCAACAGACTTGCCGAGGTCTGTGATTTGGTGGCAAACTTCACCAGCACCCTCAGAGATGTTGTTGGTGCCAGCGTGGATGATCAGTTGTCCCCCTGGCTTGAGAAACTCGCAATGTGAAGAGGTGAAGATGTCTCTCACTTTTGCACCGGGGAAAGAGACGCACTTCACGTTCTTGCTGCGGGAGAGATGTCTTCCGTCGATGTGTTTTATCACTACTACATCTCGTTTGTTGCGGATCACACTATGTCGGTGGCGGTATCCCTCTATCTGCTCATGGTATGGTGGTGAAGTAGAAGTAGTACTAGTAGGTGTTGACGGCGAAGCTTCTGTTATTGTTTCTTGAACAGCAAGAACTTCGAAGCGGTTAGATGTCGGCACCGTAATTATCTCCACTAGACCTATGTCTTGATTTCCGTGCAATATGTATAATCTATCAAATGTATAATCTATCAAATGTATAATAAAATGTATAATGTATAATAATGTATAATGTAGATCTATGTCTTGATTTCCGTACAATATGTATAATCTATCAAATGTATAATCTATCAAATGTATAATCTATCAAATCTAGCAAAATAAATGGTAGAACTTTTAAAACTGATTTGAAGTATTAATTCATGTCACATTTAACTTCTAAAACGAAAGCAAAAGTAAATACAAAAAACAGGTAAAAGCTTTGATTCATATGCTAACATTGTGATTTAATATTATATGTATATAATTATGTCATTGTGAACATTTTAGATATGTGGAATAAAGTTCCCTGAAAGGGTTAAAAAGGAGAGAAAAATATCAAATGACTTGGTACTTATTTTGACCGCCCAAGAGATACCCATCTACGCGCCCCTTAGCCGTGCATTATCATTTGACCAATTTGACTGCCTATTTTCAGGCCCGTTTTAAAATGTATGATATGTTCATTATCTTTAATAACACAGGTACCTGGGCCATTGATTGCTACACGTGTACCGGTGCGGGTTGTACTGATCCTTTCGATTCGTCTGGTACAGGTGTATCAGACACTTGTCCTAATACTGGGATTGCAAACACCTATTGTGTGGTAAGACAATTACCTAGCTAGACGATTATCATTTGCTCTATTTCCTTATATTATTCGCTTTCCGGTAAAAGTCAAGTATTATTTGACTCAAAAACATATCTGTAATGATGACTCCCATAAAGAGAAGGGTGTGTTCTAGTAAAGGTTAAACATAACTTGTGAGCTTTCTCATTTTTGCGATGGTACTGTTGAGGAATATCATAGAAGAAGATGCCCCTTAAAAAGGAACGATCTTCAAATGCATATTCGAAATATGACTTAGAAGTAGCAGAAATGTTTTGATCACACTTTCATGGCACCCATTTTTTAAAGTAGCATTATTCTCCTTATCAATACCATTTTTCATCATCAATCTAATTTGTATCGTTAATATTTGTTATATTATTATTATTATTATTAGTAGTAGTAGTAGTAGTAGTAGTATTAATATTATTATTATCATTAGTATTATTAATATTATTATTATTATTAATATTGTTACTATTATTATCATTATTATAACTATTATATAAGGCACGAGATCCCTTTGAAATTAATTGCTTAAGGTCTAATAATGCAATAGGTGAAACAACATACTGTATATAAATAAAAGTACCATTTGTTATTATGATACAAATTGTGATGAAATAATACGATGAAATAATATAGCCAATACAGCATTTTCATTATATAATAATATTTTCATTTTTTGTTATATTATAACCATTATTATTTTTCTTAAAGATAAAGTTGAGTTCTGGTCATGCGATTGCATTGTGAATGAAACGGTGTGGAATAAAGGCAGATAAAATTAATGTTACAAGTAGTATTATTATTACGACTACTACTACCACTACTACTACTACCCATCACTAATATTGTTGGTGTTGTTATTATTTTTATCATTTAGAAAGTAGTTATTGGATCAACAGTAGTACGTTCGTGTGCTCCTGTCTGTGTTGAGGGCTGCGCAGACGGTAGCTGTGTCTACTGCTGCAACACCAACCTCTGCAATGGAGGTAACACCTTGACAACCTTGACAACCGAGACAACCGAGACAACCGTGACAACCGAGACAACCGAGACAACCGTGACAACCAGCAGCTGCAAGTCCAACCTCTGCAATGGAGTTAACACCGTGACTTCCAGCTTCGTTGCTATGGGCGTGGCAATGCTGGCTGCCTTCATCCTCGCCGGACAATAGGCTGCACAATATGCATCACGTGACCGGGGTTATATGAGATATATACACAGCAATGTGTGTGCGTGTGCGCGTGTGCATGTGTGTGTGTTTGTGTGTGTGTGTGCGTGTGTGTCTGTGTGTGTCTGTCTGCCTGTCTTTGTTCAATGCACTGTTTTATTCCTCACCCAGTAAGTTGGCGCAAGTGAAATCTGGCAGTCTTGTAAAGATTGTCTGATGTTCAGTCATGCGTGAAGGGATTCAAATGAAAATGGTACCTAAATTTACTGGGAGGATAACTCTATCAAGACATATCATTAAGCCCCTAATTAAATATTCATACTTCAAACAATACAACTTTTAAAAAGTGGGACATTCTTTCTGACTCACCCTGTATAAGCACTGTATACGTAGAATTGTGGTGAAAAGATGCGAATCCTCGGTCTTTCTCGCAAAAGTGTGCTTAAGACGATCGCAGAGACTTTTGGGAAAACATCCAAAGGCAATGTCAATAGCCTTGTCCATCAACTATTCAAATGTGCGAACATTGCAACATTGTACTGGTACTAAATAATTGGAATATGAATCTTTTGGGATTCACAATAGGGTTTTGAATTGGCCATGGGGATAATTTCTTGAAAGTCATTGCGATCGTGAACCTTTTCAACTCTTGTGTTTTATTAATTGTGTAATGCATAGACTATATCTCTTAATATGTGGTTTCTAATTTATGTCATGTTGGTCGCTTTGTTTGTGTTTAGGCTGAGGCTGAAAGTTCAACCAGAAGAAAATCATAAAGAATGAAAGAGAAAATGTATAGCAGTAGATTAGGGGTGTTTAACAAAGAATTAGACCAACTTCAGTTGGACTTGAACTATGGCAGGCGATATATGTCCTTAAAAAGTCTTGGACCAGATATAACATTAGAGGAAAACAAAACTTAGAAACTATGATCATTAGATAATGTTTTTTCCTTCAATGATAAACTATCAACAGATGTGAATGTTTTAAGATTTGGACGTCCCTTGGGAGACTAATGGTGACCAGTGTCATGAATGGCCTGTCATAGTTTAAGTAAAACTTAATTCGATTTTAGTCTGTGTGAAACACCCCAGTTATACTCTTATGCACTATGCAGAATAAGTGTTAGTAAATGATATAATCGTCTTTCTCTAAGAGATTGAATTTTAAACATCTGCATACAATATACATTCCTAATGTGCTTTCAATGTTTGTCATTCACTTTAAAGTGGACGTCAAACCCCAAAGCGTTGGCATAGATTCTCCAGATGATTTCTGGAAAATATATTGTAATTAAAAGATGGAGGATGTAAGACAATGTTTTCAAATATTATTGCTCTTGAGTTAATTTCTTGAAGGTCTTTGCAATTGTGCTTTGTTTTAAAAAGGATAATCTTCTGAAACAAGTTCAATAATATGATTTAAGCAATCAGCTATACAATTTGAAATGTTGTTGTCTCAAAGAAATCCTTGCAAAAAGAAACAAAATTTGTCAAATTACAATTATACCTGCATCTAAAATAAGAAAAGCATAAACAAAATAAGGATTATCATGAATGTAGTTTCATGTGATTTTTTTCTGATAACATCGAGAAGAAGCCAATTTAAATCCTTTTGTTATTTAAACCCCCAAAATGTTAAGGCTAGTAATAATTTTTGTCTTTTGTTTTTAAACTGTATAAATTATGGACTCATTTCCTTTCATACGATGTAGATACGAGGTGCTTAATATATGCCTTTATGACTACCAAATTATCATACGTTGAGATATAGAAGAGCATATTAGGTATATCTAATACCCAGCGCACACTACACGATATGATTACAATCAGATTTTTGAAGAATTTGTAATAAAGTAATTTTTTATATGAACAAAAATTCAAAAATTCAAAATTGTAATGACCGAGGATCTGAATAGTAATAGTACTTAATGAAATCTAGATTTCAAGAGATTTTATGCTCCCTTAATGGAGGGGGGGGGGGGACCTGAATCGGCAAAGAATCGTAGTGACGTCAAACCAGTACTACGATTGGCTACTATTTAAAGCCGATTCGGCTTTTATTCTGACTAGAAGAGACTAATGCATTGAAATCGCGGTTGTTAATATTATTACGGTTCTGTGTAACCTAAATCAGGATGCTAGTGGTTGTTCAGATTTCCATATCTAATACAACCGCCCTTTTTACGTAAACCGGATCACAGGAGTATCGTGTAGTGCGCGCTGGGCTTAAAAGTGAATTAGATAACGGTCTTCCAGCTCTCAATAGACGTAACATTCAGTATGATAACATACCATGTAGTGCTAAGGAATAATAGGGAAAAGGTGAAAATATTATATTAAAAATACATCTTTGTCAAAACGCATTTTCCGCTAAATGACCTTTTCAATGCATGTTTGTTTCTTAACAATTCTTTTAACTATGTTGGTTTAAAGTCCAATATTAACTATGGAGAGATCATTCCTCGTTGTGTTTTAATAGTAAACGTTGAGGGTAGGTTTATGTTTATATTGACTCAGAGTTTCTCTTGTCAATACATTTTTCACCCTTGTTATACTTTTCTTTTAATTAAACATATCAATTACTTCTACCTTGTTTTACTTCCTTGGACATCGTATTGTGTCATTTTACCAATTAATGGTTGTTACGAATAGGGAAGTCGGTTTAACCAATTTGTTGACTCTCGATTCTCGGTGGAATTGCGGATTAAAAATGCAAAACGACATATCTGATTACCATTAAAGGGTAATCCAACCCTTGTAATAATTGTATTTGTATGAAAGCAGAAACATATTGCTCCGATTGTCTCATTTTCGCTCGCGTGAACATTGCCAGCACAAACCACTGACCTCTACCTCCTGAACGGATAACCGCCCATTCCATTCACTATACGTTACGTACTATAAAGGCTGTATTGTCTGACCGTTCATAAATATTCATGTTTTTGCTAAACTCGGCAAAATGTTTGCTTTTACTAAATGGAAAAATTACGGTGGGGGGTTGGATGAAATGGACATAATGAAATAGGCAGAAGTGATCTATGATAATTCATGCTTTTTATGTTTCGTGTGCTCGACCTATAATCTTCAAATCGCTTGGTAAACTGAGTCCAAAGTTAGACTTGTTTCACATGACTTATAGGCAATGACGAGCTTGCAACCTATTTTGAAAAATTACGGTGGGTGAACTTTCAAAAGTCAACGAGACATGAGGGCTCCAATGAAAGAGCTAGTGATAACGTACGTCGGGGTGGATGTGCTTTTCATTTAAAAAAAAAAAGAATTTTTAACGATTTTTTTTTAAAAACGTCCATAGACTAACATGTTAGGCTGCTGACTCTGATCATGCTCTGACGATAGGGGGCGTTGTGAAATGAGACTAACCGGAGCCATAATAAGAAAGAATTCACTTTCAGACAGAAGCAGCCATTATTTCAGAGTAGACTGGATTATATCTTCATTTCTTCGAAAGTAGACAAGTTGATAAGAAAGTCTGAAATTTTGCCTTCTGTTACACCTGACCATGCTGGAGTTAGAATAGAATTTAACAATTTAGTCGATAGTTTTGTTTATGGGAAATCGTATTGGAAGTTTAATAGTAGTCTATGCAATGAAAAAGATTTTGTAGATGGGGTAAAAAAGAAGATTTCTGAAATAGAGGAAACTTGGCGGAATCAAATAACGAGCAAAATTAAATTTTGGGATTTTATGAAAATGAAATTAAGAGAATATATAATGAAATTCTCCCGTGAAAGAGCAAAATTCAGAAGAGTCCACATTGAAAAATTGGAAAAAGAAATTAAAGACCTGGAATATCGATTGACGATCAATATTAATTGCCATAAAAATATTCAGGATGAAATTGACATGAAAAAAATGGAATTAGAGAAGCTTTTCGACTATTCACGTCAAGGGTTAAAAGTCCGTTCAAGGACAGAATGGTCTGAAGAAGGAGAAAAAAATTCAACGTTTTTTGAACAATTACTAAAGTCAAACAAAAGGAAAAGTGTGATTAAGGAGATATATAATGAAAATAAGGAAACTGTGAGGGATGGCAAAGGGATTTTGAAGATTATCAGGGAGTTTTACGAGAATTTATATGCATGTAAAAATGGTGAAATTACAGAGGATATTGAAAATATGTTCTTAAATGAATTACCCAAATTAAGTAAAGAAAATAAAGAGTATTGTGAAGGCAAGATAACACTGGCAGAATGCTATCAGGCAGTAAAGGAAATGAAATGGAACAAATCACCAGGCAATGACGGCTTCTCGACTGAGTTTTATTTCACGTTCTGGCCAATTTTAGGGAAAACAATAGTGGAGGCTTTTAATGAAGGTTTTGAAACAAAAATGTTATCAAACTCACAGAGACAGGGGGTAATTACACTAATTGAGAAAGAAGGCAAAGACCCTTTGTACATGAAAAACTATAGGCCAATTACTCTCTTAAATGTAGATTATAAAATATTGTCGAAAGTATTAGCTACAAGGGTAAAGGAGGTATTGGAGGATATTATTCATTACGATCAGGTGGGCTATGTTAAAGATCGGAATATTGGGGAAGCGGTTCGGTTAATTGATGATACATTCTTTCAGTCCTTGTATCAGCCTGTAGGCTTTTTAATTGCCGTAGATTTTGAAAAGGCTTTCGATTGCATTTCCCATAAACTTTTATTTAAAGCTTTGGAACAGTTTGGGTTTGGTAAAGTTTTGTGTTCTTGGGTTAAAACCCTCTACACTAATGTTAGCAGTTGCGTGATGAACGGGGGACACTCAACAGGATATTTTGGAATTAATAGAGGGGTAAGACAAGGTGACCCCCTATCTCCATATTTATTTGTAATAGTTATCGAATTACTAGCTCGTTATATTAGGAAAGATGAGAGCATTAAAGGGGTAGGATTCGGGAATAAAGAAATAAAGCAAGTTTTGTATGCAGATGATATTACATTGTTTTTAAAAGATATGGATTCAATTAATAAAGTGAAGAAAGTTTTCAAAAACTTTGAAAAATTAAGTGGATTGAAGATAAATATGGATAAGACAAATTTTATGTGGTTAGGAGAGGAAAGTGATAGGCCGGGTTTACCTTTTTTTGGACATAGGGTACAACATATAAAGATCTTAGGGGTATATTTCGCACGTCATTCTAAAATAAAAGATGATTTGAACTATAAGGAAATTTTGAGCAAAATCAAAAGACTAATCGGTTGGTGGAAGCAACGAGATTTAACGATGTTTGGCAAAATTAAATTGTTGAAGATATATGTATTTTCAAAACTAAATTATGTTTCGTCTCTTATGACAGTCCCACAAAACATTTTTGAAGAAATCGAAAAGATTTCTTTTAATTTTATTTGGGGAGGGAGAGACAGAATAAAACGGAAAATATTATATCAAGATTACTGCGCTGGGGGACTCAGAGTAACGAATTTTAAGATATTTATCAAGACTCAGAGAATAATGTGGATCAAACGGTTGCTCTATGGAGAAAAGTATTCAGGTTGGAAAGTAACCTTTGACCACTTTTTCAGATCACTGGGGGGTCGAATTATATTTCTTTGTAATTATGATATAAATAAAATGGACTTGAAGGGTATACCATCTTTTTATAAAGACATGTTGAAGGCATGGCAAGAATTAGATAAATGCAGACACTTTGGAGAAAATAAGAATAATCCGATTATATTTAGCAATAAGTGTATATGTCTCAGCAATAAAACATTTTTTGATGTCGAACTATTTCAGAAAGGTATACTTCAAGCATCAGATATAATTGTCAGAGGTCATTTAAAACCGATCTTACATTTTTTAAATTTGGGTTTTGCAACTAAAAGCTTGCTTAGAATTCAAAAGATCTTTTCAGCAATCAGAAACGAATGGATACAAAGTGATTTTATGGAAGTGGACACTGAAAATTTTGAAATAGAATTGATGATATTTGGACGTTTACAGAAACTATGTGATATAAAATCTAGGCGGTTGTATGATTACTTCATTGAAGACCTTCAAAAAGAGTATATATTACATGTTAAAGATGGCAACTGTCAATTTGATCTTGGAATGACGGAGTTGAAAGAAACATTCACAAGGATAAAATGTGCAATGCTTTGTAATAAACATAGAGAGTTTCAATACAAACAATTACAAGGGGCTGTATATACGAAAAGAGAACTCTTTAAATTTGGTTTTGAGTCAGACCATTTTTGTTCCTTTTGTAGACTAGAAGTAGAGACATACCAACATTTATTTTTAGATTGTCTTAAAGTTAAAAGATTATGGCAGGAGGTAATTCAAAAGTTACATTTAATCGAAATTGACATTGATGATTGGAAACCCATTTTTATGGGAATATCCGGCAATACTGCTAGAATATTTGTAATAAATTGTATCATATTTTTAGTAAAGTATATCATTTTTATTTCTAGAAAAGAAGGAACTTTGCCATCTGTACAGAAAATAGTACATATGCTTAAAAATTACAGAGACGAGGAATACAAAATAGCCTTCAAAAAGGGGAAACTGGGGATGCACTTACAGAAATGGGAACAAATCGATGCATTTTTACTTTAATGGATGTGGGTATTATTTTTATTATTAGTATTATTAATTCTCTTTCGTGTACAGGCGGACAAACCGGAACAGGTTGCATGCAGTGTGTGTGTCGGCGTGAAGGGGGTAGGAGATGGGTGGGCTAGGGGGGGGGGGGGGGGGGGTGAAGAGTTTGTGTGGTGTGAGTTGAGGGAACATGTTGCATGCAGTGTGTGTTTGTGTTTGTATGTGTGTTTATGTGTATGAAAGGGGGTGTGGTGTGGGGTGGGCTAGAGGGGGGGGGGGGGGGGGGGTGTGAGAGTGTTGTGATAGGATGGTAATATGTAACTTTAAACCTTCCTCTACTGTTATTTTGATTATACACTGTTACATGCAAGACTTTTTTTTTTTTTTTTCCTTTTTTTTCCTCTGTTCATTGATTGATGTAACTTATGAAATGTCTTGTATCAAAGATCTTGTTTTATATTGCTTATCTTGATAATTTCTTGTTATGTGAATTTCTTGTTATGTGAAATTATGAGGAAGGAAATAAAATATCATTTAAAACAAACAAAATCTACACTTTAAACCTTCCTCTACTGTTATTTTGATTATACACTGTTACATGCAAGAATTTTTTTTAATTTTTTTTATGTTCATTGATTGATGTAACTCATGAAGTGTCTTGTATCAAAGATCTTGTTTTATATTGCTTATTTTGATAATTTCTTGTTATGTGAATTTCTTGTTATGTGAAATTATGAGGAAGGAAATAAAATATCATTTAAAAAAAAAAAAAAAAAAAAAAAAAAAAAAAAAAAAAAAAAAATATGAGATAACGCAAACAGAATGGCGAAATGAAAAAAACCCGAGTCATTCATTTGGGGGGAAAAATGAAATTGTTGTCATTTTGTGTGTTGGAACAAATGCAGAAGTTGTCCGGCACTACATCAAAGTGACACTGCTGATTCAGCCAATCCGTAATTCTCATAGGCTTACAATAGTGAAAAAATAAAAACATCCATTTTTCTGTCCAAATTCCCTAACGTGTTCATGTTTGGTTTTCTGACTTGTATGACTTTTTTAACGAAGTTTGCCATTAGGGTTGGATTTTCCTTCAACCCAAAACAGTCAAAACAAAGGTGTTCCCATTGTACAACAAAAAAAATGGGCAAGGTGTCCGGCACTAAATCAAATTGCTTAGTCAATTCATAATTCCCAAAGGCATACAATAGTAACAAAAAAAAAGAAAAGAAAAAAGAAAACCAAAAAATATCCATATTTTTCTGTCCGAATTCTCCGACATTTTCATGTTTTGTTTTCTGATTTTTCTGATGTTGTGAAATGAAGTTTGCAATATGGGATGAATTTTCCTTCAACCCCCCCCCCCCCCCCCAAAAAAAAAGCTTGCTCTTCATGGCGGGGGCGGAGATTATGGAAGAAGGGGCGGGGAGGGGGGGGGGGGGGTTGGAGCGACGGGAATGGGAAATCGCATTGCGGCAAATAGTTCATTTTAAACATTTTCCTTAATACAGTCAACCCTGTTTCACGTAACACCAGTTTAACAAGACCAGCTGATTATAGATTTTTCTGTTACCACTGAACGTCGCTTCACATTGAAAAAATAGCTGTACTAGAAACCTCCTGCTCATAAAGACCACCTGCCAATAATGGTCACTCTCCTTGTGTCAATTGAGCGGTTGTTATATTCAGGTTTGACAGTGTTTAATAATCAAGTGACCCATGGATAATGGAAGAGCATAAAGAGAGAGTGGGAGGGGAGAAACAGAGAGAGAATGAGAGGGAGAGAGAGGAAAGAGAGAGGAAAGAGAGAGAGAGAGAGAGAGCGAGAGGGGGGGGGGGGGGGAGGGAGAGAGAGAGAGAGAGAGAGAGAGAAGGGGTTGAACTTTAAGTAGGAAATGTGATATATAGATGATGGAGGGCATGGAGGGGCGTAGAGAGAGAGGGAGAGAAGGGGTAGTGGAGAGAGGGAGAGAAGGGGTAGGGGGTTGGGAGGGGGCGGTGGCAGTGTCCCAGACCTGAAGGTTGAAGTCCCTTAAGAAAATGATCACTTGTCCTACACAGCTTGACGTAGCTAAACGTGATGCCAAAATCATGGATGGCGTATAGAGAGGCATAGAGAAAGTTTGTCAAAATTAAATACTAATTAATTGTCCAATCTATGCTCTCTCAATGAGGAGGCTCGATAGCTCAGTTGGTAGAGCAGTGGTCTTGTAATCCGGCGACTCGGGTTCGAAACCAAGTCGATGCGCTAGTGCCTTTTGGTAAGGCATTAATCCTCATGATTACCAGGTCCATCGGAGAGGACCTAAAGCCGCCGGTACTCTGGTTGCTTACTAACAAGCATTTGTCCTTTCTTAGCAGTCAGGTAAAATAAGCACCACTTAACTCCCTGATTGTGAACCTAGTATACATAATATACTAAAATGGAATGCAGTTGATTGTACAAAAAAGGAGCACAAAAGGAGAATAATCATGTGTGCAGCTTTAAACAAGGCCTTCAGGAATAATTTAGCCTCAATACATTACAACTCATTATATATATACAGCTCAGTACATACCAGAGCATGTGGCATTTTCTACATCAATCATCATTACGTTGTATGTACTAACTGATGTTAGAGGCCCCTAGTAACAAGAATGCCCCTAGTTACAGGCAACCAAATCACATGAATCTTCTCTTTAACCCTCTTGGTCCCCTATCTACCAAAATAATATATATTGCTCAATTCGGTTGTATTGCTTGGGACTCAGAGCGTCAATTAAGTGACTGTTGGAATGTCAGGTCTGATATCTAAATTATTTAACAAGAACATCGACTAGACGTCTTCACCATAATATAATATAATATAGAATATAAATGTCATACGAAACATCATAGATGAGCCCATATCAAAATGTCTCAGGCTTTATCTATCAATAATTTAGTAAATGCTTTAGGATCTCATCATCATTCATTCTTGTTTTATGCATTTCATGTTCACTTATCATTATATCTTCATTCCATTCTCTTTTCATCCCATGATCACGTCCACCGTCATAGTAGTACGACACAGAAACTTTACATGCAAACCAGTTATTATACCTTTAATCAAAATAAATTGGTAATAATACTCAATGTTCATGGATACTCAATGTTCATTGTTTTTTATTGTTTTGTTTTGTTCTGTTCTTTTAATCTTGATTCTTTTTTTCCTGTATGTGTGTGTTTTAGGGGTAGGCTTTCATATAAGGAACCCCTCCTTTCTGCCTATCCCAAATACTCTCATAAATTGCCATTTGTTATTTGTTTTCACTTTTTTTTTTATCATTCCACTCTGTATTTGTATGTTTTAAATGTTTGTATGAAGAGTGTTGAATAAACTTTTAATTGATTTGAATTAAATTGAATAACAATAATAATAATGATTATTACCCGTATCAGACATCTGAGCTGGGCCCCGTATTATAAAGATTCAGCGTAAGTTGGATTCATCATTATAATCCAGCGTATCTCACAATCAACTGTAACTCAATAGCCGATTTCCGTATTGTAAACGCCCTTGGAAATCAAGCGTGAGTTACAATGGATTCACGGTGAAAAAACTATAGTTTATAATTAAAGAGGCGAATAGCGGCAAGGCTACGACTTGGCTCATGCGCAGTTGCACTATTTTGCCTTAATTCAGTGTCGTCTACCATCGTCTGCGCAACAATGAACCCCAAAGAACCCAATTTCTGAGCTTGACATTGTTTTCCGTAGCAATCCCGTAAGTACAAGTCATATTTATTACCCAATACGAAGAATAAATTTTATAACTCGACCATCTATGTGCTTTTTTTATTTGTCAATACTTTTCTGGCGGTTAAACAAAGATAGATTATGATAGCTCGTGTGCGAGTGATTGACCAGTTTCGTGCGGCCTGCAGTGGGCAAGAGTCGAAAGCGGAAGCTGCGTGTAGCGCCCGGGCTAGTGCCGGGCACTTTGG
>JAVYIG010017357.1:0-26618 GCA_035222895.1 Strongylocentrotus droebachiensis
TTAATTGATGACCGATTGATGAATGGATGGATTGATTGGTTGGTCGGTTGGTTGGTTGATAGATCTTAACTCTTGCTTTGCCTATATTACAGGTGACAAACAATATACAGTGTAGGTTAAACATGTACCGTATTTGCCGGCGATAAGGCCGCAGCGTCGCACCCCCAACTTTGACATTTCGTAGAGGAAAAAAAACAAAACGGACAGCCCATTTATATTTCACACTAGTGTAGGGTTGCGGTTCTAACAGATAATTCCTAGCACTCTTAACACAGAGGCAGCCCAGCAGACATGTTGTAGGATTGATAACTACTAGCTAACTGACCAGGTTTTAATGTGTAAAAAGCATTACAGCATTCTATGTAGCATTCCACATACATTCCATGCAAAGTAGAATAAATCATGAAAATCAGTATTGATTTTATTATTTACGATATAAATCTACGTATCTACCTATTCTACTTTGCTATTGTTGCACCTCAACATTGCATAACCGAAACTTAAAACACATCGCCAAATTGCTCATACCCCCCCGCCCAAAGGCGCCCTCGTGACCCTTGCGTCCCGAGCGCCGCCAACGTACCTCTTCCTCTTATCACGAGTTCCCTAGGACACACCTTGGTAAAGGCGCTGGGGATGGAGGAGGGAAAATAGGTAGATACGTAGATTTATATCGTAAATAATAAAATCAATACTGATTTCATGATTTACATCAATAAATCAACGTATCTACCTATTCTACTTGCTAAAGACCAGCACAGATTAAAGCCGGGTGGTAAAAACCAAGCAAACATATCAACTTGATGAGAAATAGACGACGAAGCCGACTTCAGAGAAGCGACCGCAAAAGCTCGTTCGCCCGCGGACACATCTTTGAGGCAAAAAACAGTAAAAGAACTTGGAGACTTCCAAAAAGCTGCTTTACAGATATCTCGAACTGAAACTCCGATGAAAAGAGCCCAAGACGAACTGACACTGTGAGTATCATGGGCACGAGGAGTCCTGCCAGGCGTCAAGGCCTCAGGGCCCGCCGCCTTGATAGCCAAGACTAACCACCTGGAGATCTTATCCCGAGATGCCGCCGAAAGTGGCTCTCGAGAAACCAGAAAGAGCTGATCCGACTTGCGAAAAGGCTTCGTCTTGTAAAGATACCATTTGAGGGCGCGAAAGGGACACCACAGTCCGTCCCCGAAGACCGAAGAAAAATCCGACAAGGGATGAAGCACCACTTCCACTGAACCCGACGTGTCAGACTGATTCTAAGCAATAAAAGAAGCCTTGAGAATCAAACGAACCCCACGTCCTTCCCAGCGGATATGCCCAGGGGTAACTGAAAGGGTATGAAGTGAGCTCCTACGCTGACCAGAAGTGATTGCCATGAGAAAAACCGTCTTGACCGTAGTAAGCAGAAGCGTCGCAGAACACAGCGGTTCGAAGGGAGGGCCAAAACCTTGGGTAAACTCCACACTGGCGTCAGAGGTCTGAAGAAGGGTCTCTTAAGGAAGAAAGACTTCAAAAGAGCCGCTAGCTGAGGAGCAGAAGAAACCGAAGATAGCAGACCGATAGCCACAAATCGTTGACAGAGCTCTCCCCTTGTCATACAAAGAGATCAGAAAGTCAGCAATAGAAGGTAAAGACGCCTCTCTAGGGGCGACGCCCACCTCCTCACACCAAGTGTGAAAAACATCCAACCATGAGCTGAAAACCGTCCTGGTCGACTCTCGTCTACTCTGGACTAGAAATTGTGCAGCACGTTCGGAGAAACCTGACGAACGAGCCCTCTTCCCGATAACCGCCAAGCGGTCAGACGGAGGATTTCCGGCCGCTGGTGTAGAAAACCAGACAGAGGTTGCGACACCAGATCCGGATGACACGGCAACGACCACGGAGTCCCCACCAGGAGGGTCAGGAGGTCCTGAAACCACGACCTCGCCGGCCACCAAGGAGCTATGAGAATCATCATCGCTTGATCGTCCCTGATCTTCCAGAGCACATGGGGAAACGACGCGAACGGGGGAAAGGCGTAAGCCCTCCATCCCTCTACGGGATCGCGAAAGCGTCCAGAGCAAAAGCTCCTGGTTCCCAGACTCTCGAGAAAATCGAGGAAAACGATGGTTGAGCGAAGTTGCGAAGAGATCGATGTCGAGAACACCGAACACTCTCCTCAGTTGCCTGAAGACAGTCGGAGTCAGAGTCCACTCCGAGGGAAGGCACTTGCCTCTGGAGAGAAAGTCCGCTAAGATATTCTCTTCGCCCGGGATATGTGATGCAATCGGGAACACCCTCGCCCCCTTGCACCACGCCCAGAGTTGAGAGGCCAACTCGTTCAGAGCCACAGAAAGAGTGCCTCCTTGTCTGTTGATGTACACCATCACCGATACGTTGTCCGTAAGAATCAGAACCGAACGACCCACCCGACGAGCACGGAAGTGACGAAGCGAAGCAAACACTCCCATGAGTTCCAACACATTGATGTGGGGCAGAAATTCCAGATGACTCCAGTCTCCTGAAATCATTGACCCCTGGCAATGACCTCCCCAAACCAACAGCGACACGTCCGTGGTGACGGTCACGGAAGGGAGAGGAACTCGGAAGCGTCCGCCCTGAAGGAAGAAGGAACGACGAAGCCAAGGACCTAGAAGACCCTTGATTCTGGACAACAGGGGGATCCATGACAAAAGAGAACTCACGCTCGGCTGATAAAACTCCAACAGAAAGAGTTGGAAGGGACTCATCAATAGTCGACAATCTGGAAGCATGTCGACTAGACTGGAGAGAAACCCTAGCCACTGAAACCAACGCTCGGCTTTCACCCGACGTGCACATCTCAGAGACCGAGCAGTCCTGACTATCGTCTCGACCCTGTCGAGACTGGGACGAGCCAGCTGATGACGAATGTCCAGCTGAGCACCTAGGTAAGACGGCGTGCGAGTCGGAACGAATTCTGATTTCTCCCAATTTATGAGAAATCCGATATCTTGAGTCGTACTGATCAGAATCTGCATATGATCCAACAGCCTGACTGACGCCACGACTCTCGTGAAAATCCGAGGAGCAGGGCGCAAACCGAACAGGAGCGCTCTGTAACGGTAGAATTTGCCCCGGCACATGAAAATAAGCGTCGCGAAGATCCAAAGAAACCGCGACGTCTGCGGGATTCAATGAAGAAAGGATGGTTGCCAGATGATCCATTCGGAAAAGAACCTTTCCCAAATGAAGGTTAAACCGCTTCATGTTGAGAATCATTCTCAAAGAACCCGAGCACTTGGGCATTACGAACACCGGCGACAATTCTCGTACCACCGACAGAACAAATGCGTCGCTGGTGATCTTCCCCCACGCCGGGAGAAATCTCCGGAGCCGCCCGCCGACCTAAGACCCAAGCACTCGGGGGAAGCCATCTCTAGAGAATGACTTCCCACCACCACGAAAGGGAGTCCGGGAAGATAGAAGAATCACGGTAAGAAGAACCTCGAGACGAAGGACGACCACGATCCTGGTATTCCTCCTCGGCCGGGTACCAGTCCTGAGGGCGGCCCTTAGACTGGACGACGTTCTTACGAAAAGAACCCGAAAACTTCAACTTTTCTTACGAGGTCTGGAGGAAGGAACCGGCTCTTGGACATCGCGAAAAGCAACGGACAGGTCTCGAGCCTGCTTCTCACCATCAATCTCGGCTTGCAGAAGGGTAGTGAAACTATCTCCACAAAGGTGGGGGCTGGCCACTGGAATCTGCGGAAGCAGTCCTGGAATTTGATGCGGTCGAATGCCCAAAAAAAAATGAGCACAGCCTCCCGACGATACTTCTCGATGGAATGCGAAGTCACCGCAAGCCGTGAGAAAAGATCAAACAACAAAATGTCACTTTTATCAAAAGGACCACGAGTCCCAAACTTCTTCCCCAAACGACTGGCCACCGCCACAAGTTTGGGAGAAACCCGTTTAGGACACAAAAACAAAACCGCATCCTGAGGAACGAAAGCGTACTTGTCCACCTGCCGCTTAAGAAATCCCGTCGATGACGACAAGTCTTCTGCGGCATTCACAAATTCTTCTTCGTGTAGATCAGGAAGAAACAGTCCCTGAACCGCTGAAGAGTCCGAATTAGAAGACAGGAAGCCCCGCCGCCCCGACAATAACACCGGGACGACACAAGAATCGGGCACATATTTGTGAAACAAGGCTAACGAATCCGCCGCCAGAGACACAAACGGAGTAGACGCATCATCCCCCGCAACTGAACCAGACGACTGAGCGATGGAACCAGTGTCCCAACGATCAACCGAGCCCCCCCTATCTTGACCAGATAAACAGGGACGATCCCCGCCTCTCAGAGCGCCCAACGAAGCGTGAGGCGGAGAAGCAAAAAGAGAGGACCCCGGCCGAATATGACAACTCGAAACCCGCACCGGCGACTGCTCAGGCGAGATCGATGCATCTTCGGAAAACTCCGAAAATAAATCAACCGCGATCGGATCCAAAAGTGAAGTAGGACGAACCGGAGGAGCCGACTCGGGCACCGAAGATCGAAAAGCGTCAGCAACAGCCCGCATCCAAACCGAAAAATCCGGCGGGGGTGGAGGCACCGATGGAGGGAGAGTAGCCACCAAAGGCGGACCCCGAGGAGCCGCAAACGGTTCCGTAAAATCAGAGCGCGGATTCTTCGAAGGATAAACAAAATCCGAGGAAGAACCGGCCACAGCGTCCCGGGAACCCCGCCTCTTACGAGACGTAGCGGTAACGTAAAAGGCCGAAGGAACGGGACGGTTATCCGATAAAAGCCCGACGGTAGGAGCCGCAAACCGAATCGGGAAAACGGAACATGCACCGACGGAGAGGCGCGGTTAGTTGAAGCCCCAGGATCCGACTCGACTGCACGGGTACCCGGACCGAAATCCGGAACCGGCAAATCCGACAAAGGGACAGAAGAACCGATCGGTGACCGCTTCAAGTCCGGATCCACGGAAGCAACCCGAATATCCGTCGATGGATTTGTGCACCGACCAAACAAAAGACCTGACGGAACAATTGTTGGTGGTGCAGAACTAAGGCCCGTTCCACCCAGAGTTAATACCTCTGGGTTTCCGGGAACCGTCCCGAGAGGAGATAAAATCGCCCCCTCGACCATTCTCATAGGCTTGCCTTGCCCGCAAAAATGTCTGCTGACATTTGCATCCCCGGGGTTTGCGGTGTCACCACCGCTCCCGAGGGGCGTAACTAACGAAGACTTATTTGTAGAATCCTTCGTCTTCGTATCCGTCGATGGATCTGCGCACCGACCAACAAAAGACCTGACGGAACAATTGTTGGTGGTGCAGAACTAAGGCCCGTTCCACCCAGAGTTAATACCTCTGGGTTTCCGGGAACCGTCCCGAGAGGAGATAAAATCGCCCCCTCGACCATTCTCATAGGCTTCCCTTGCCCGCATAAACGTCCACTGACGTTCGCATCCCCGGGGTTTGCGGTGTCACCACCGCCCCCGAGGGGCGTAACTAACGAAGACTTATTAATAGAATCCGTCGTCTTCGTTCTCGCGACAGAACTTGATTTCTTCTTCGTGAAACCTGCTAAGAGAAAATAAGAACTGCGAGACATATTATAACCTGCGGGAAAGAAAAATTAAACAAAGGGTACGAGCAATTATCAACAAGAATTAAATAAACTACCAGTGACTAAAACACCCCACCGACTACCCCCGCACGCACCCGAGGCCTCGGAGGAGTGAGGACAGGCAAACGCGAAAGCGGAAACGTAACAGTAGTCGGCAAGAAAACGTTCTAGAATACTGATAAATAAATAAATTCACGGAGTGAAACTACTCTCTAACGAACAGGAAATCGTAGAGAATATTATAAAAGGCGAAAATGCGAACCAAAAAGTGACTAAAGAGGAAAAACTCTTCAACTTTTGGGAGCGATTTTTAGTGTAACTTATCCGTTCGGATGCGAAGAGATAAGAGGAAGAGGTTACGTTGGCGGCGCTCGGACGCAAGGGTCACGGAGGGCGCCTTTGGGCGGGGGGGTATGAGCAATTTGGCGATGTGTTTTAAGTTTCGGTTATGCAATGTTGAGGTGCAACAATAGCAAAGTAGAATAGGTAGATACGTTGATTTATTGATGTAAATCAATAAATATTCATATAGTCCCATACAAGTATAAATCAACATCACAAAGTATTCTTGAATATTCAAACATAAACAAAGGGTATATATTGAATATTCATAGTACGGTATATGCAAATTATACTATATAAGCTTGACTGCATCAGGTGAACATTGAAACCAATGAGAGAGAGAGATAGACAGATGAAAGGATGGTGGATGAAAAGGGTGAATGTGAATGAGGGATGACCTATTAATATGAAAGGGATGAATCATGGATACGTAGGGGAGTTTCAGAAGTTCAAAATAAATCCCTACACTAGCTTATACATTTTGTATGTATGCATACATTTGAGGAAGATACTACATGTATATGTTTAGGATCATTAAATAAGGTATTACTGGTAATGCCCATTTCTTTTATACATGTATGTACTTTGTACACAGATTAGTTACATGTACTGAGTGCCCTTTTTAAAAGGTATTTTCAAATGAAAATCCATATTTCCCATAAATTTTTAGAAAAACATTTTAATTTGCTTGATTTTATCAACTTTATATACCTGTATCATACCCGTATCATGTACATGTACACTGGGTATTGCTTAAGTGGGTGATTTTGAGCTTTTGTAACCTGCAAATAGTTTAGATTGACCATACAATCTTTGGTTATATGACATAATTTGGAACAACCTCTGTAAAAATGAAAACGTGATGATTTGCAAACACACAGCAATGTAAATAGCAAGAGGAGAGGTTGAAAAATTGAAATTTGCTATTCTCACATCTATCTTTGCCCCTCATTTGAACTAGTTAAAGTATGAAAATGTCTGTTAACAGTTTAATGTAACATCCGAAACGTGCTAACAGCATAACAGAAAGTGCTGTTAAAATGGCTGAATAATTTTTATGAGTCACTTTTATTGAGATTTTTTTCTGATAAATTACAATTAAGGATATACTAAAGCAGCCAGGAATGCCTTGCACCACAAAGTGTGGCTTCAATATTTATGTTTTATAAGTCAATTTTGCAGAAAATTTAGATATTTTACGGAAAATTTGATTTTTTGCATCATATTTCTTCACATTTTTATATTTAGATCTAAATGAAATTATCAAAATAGTGTTTTTAACAGGAGTGTGCATTGTGAAATCGTAACTTGCACATATGATCGAAAATTAGTTGAAATTTGCAAACTATGTGTTAACAATCAAATAGTGTAACGTCCGAAACACCCTTCTTGAGTTTACACAAAATTATTGTATTTGAAAGACCTGATTTGTGTTTTGACTTGTGTTAAGACTTATAATAACTTATTTCATAATGATTTATTCACTCCAGATACCCTCAAATATGGATTATCATCACGTATTTGGTATTTTCTGTTTCGGACGTTACATTTGTTTCGGACGTTACAACTGTTAACGGAAAATTGGTTTTAACTATAAAATAGTATTGTAATGATGTATTGCAAATTTCTTTTTTTTGGTGGGTAGCCGCCATGAAATGTTTAAAAAATGTTACGAAAGATAGGTCCTGCAGTTCATATATTTTCTGCTACTTCAAATTGAAAGTTGTTTCGGACGTTACAAAATTGTTTACGGAAAATGAGACAACTTTTTCAAATTTTGAATATATTTATAATATAAGCGCTACTACAATTAAATTATATTTTCTTTTAATTTAATGACTTGGAGTAACTAATAAGCTTATTCAAACCATAAACAATCTCATTAAATGATTGTTCTAGTGGGTTAAATGAGGGCCTACATTGTTTACGGAAAATGTAACGTCCGAAACACCATTTTCAATTGCACTGTTCTATCAAAATACAGGAGTTAATTCAGATTACTGTTAACTTTCTTTAAGATCCACCCATGCTCATTAATCATCAATAGAAAAAAAACATATTGCTTGTGGGTATATATTTTTTTCGGCTCCAACCAAAAAGGTATGTCAATTTTGTTACAAAATTCCGTAAACAATTGGCTGTTCAGGGATACCTCATGCACATAAAGCAACGCTGAAATTTTTTCGTTAAGCTATGGGAGGTTTACCTAGGACCATGCTACAAGAAAAAGTTGTAACTGATTTCTAATTCTTTATCTTTGTAAAGTTTCAGGCTGTCAAAGGGTCATTAAGCTATTTGGTCATAGTTAAAAAAACCAGTGCCTTAAACAAATTCAATGATCAGGTGTTTTATCATAAAGGGAACTCTGAGAGAGAAAAAAAATTGAATTGTGTTATTTTTACTCGTTATTTATTAAAGGAGTGTACAATGTTCATGTATAGCACTTATGTTTGTCAAATTAAGTATCGGTTTTCCATTTGATCGCAGTATCGTCTATTTTCAATGGTATATCAGATTATATTGGTTTATTATGGTTTCTAAACTTCTAATAACTTCTGAAGTATATAGTTTGTTTTCTTATGATTAAAAGATAGTATATTACATCAAAACCAATTGGCAAGTTTTTGCAGTTCTGAGTTCAGAGTGTCGATGAGAACATTGAAATTTGAATGGGAGAGAGATACGTTTGGGTCATCAGTAAACATATATTGCAAGGCAGTTAAAGAATGAGAAAGATCATACATATGATGTTTGAACAAGAGCGGGCCTAATATTGAGCCCTGTGGGACTCAACATTTCATATTTAATATTTCAGAATTAACATGTTTATAAGAAGTATTAAAACTGTTTCCTGTTTGACAAGTAACTCTCAAACCAATTTAAGGCTTTTCTCCTAACAACCATAACACCATAGTTCATCAAAAGAATAGAGTTACATGTATCAAGAGTGTTGAATGCCTTGTTCAAATCCATAAATATGAAAATGACATGCTTATGATCAGCCAAGGCAATCAACACTCTGTAATACAATTATACTAGTGCAAGCCAAGTTGCATGACACAAAATAAACATAATAATAATAACATAATGCGCTTTTATATAGCATTTAATACATCTACGATATCCCTAAGCCATTTACAGATATACTATTACCCGGTCATTGGATTCAATACTTGCCTGCGCACACTGTGTGCACAATCTCCACTCCCTGGGGAGAATTCTGGGGGGCAATTGAAAACCAATTTTATCCTGCTTTTATCTTTTCCACCTACAGGGTGACTATGTTTTTGGAGCAACTTGACCAGCTTGTGAACACCAACACCATCTTCACTCGCAAGTTTTCCATCAGTGATATTAGTCTTCTACCGGATGTTTTCCAGGACATCCTCAGGAACCAAGACTCGGTGGAGTACAAGTTTGCTTCAGCTGCAGGTGTGTAACCTTTTTCTCTTTTTCAATTTCTATGTTTGTAAGAAAATATCGAGGAAATGCCAGGGAGAGAGCTCTCTGGGCAATTGGGTTACTATCAAAACTGAATAACAGTCATGGAAATCATCAAAGACAAAGAATCTCAAAGATCATTCTTCTACCGTCAGACTGGGAAACCAGGACTCGGTGGAGTACAAGTTTGCTTCAGCTGCAGGTGTGTATAGTCTTTTTCTCTTTTTATGCCTCCGCCACCGAAGGTGGTGCCGGAGGCATCATGTTTTCGGGTTGTCCGTCCGTACGTCCGTCCCGTTTGACCGTTATCACAATATCTCAAGAACCATTTAAGATTTAAACTTAAGACTCGGGAATAGTATTTATCACCATAGGAAGACGATCTGATTAGATTTTGGAGTACGTAGGTCAAAGGTCACAGGTCACAGAGGTCAACTTATGAAATTCCTTGTATTGAGTTTGTTAGCGCGATATCTCAAGAACCATTTGAGATTTAAACTTCAAACTTAGTGATAGTGTGTATCACTATAGGAAAACAATCTGATTACATTTTGGAGCACGTAGGTCAAAGGTCAAGGGTCATAGAGGTCAACTTATGAAATTCCATACATTGAGATTGTTATCATGATATCTCAAGAACCACTGGAGATGTAAAAACTTCAAACTTAAGGATAGTATGTATCACCATAGGAAGACGATCTGATTAGATTTTGGAGCACGTAGGTCAAAGGTCAAGGGTCACAGAGGTCAACTTATGAAATTCCATACATTGAGATTGTTATCATAATATCTCAAGAACCACTGGAGATTTAAACTTCAAACTTAATGATAGTGTGTATCACCATAGGAAGACAATCTGATTAGATTTTGGAGCACGTAGGTCAAAGGTCAAAGGCCACAGCGCACATTATGAATGCAAAAACAGCTTGTGATCGCGTTATCTCAAGAACCGATTGATGGATTCATGCCAAAATTAGGTCATGTTTGTTACTTGCAGAGCCAATGAACTGAGTAGATTCTTGGTTCATAAGGTCAAAGGTCAAAGGTCATGGGCCCATTATGTATGCAAAAATAGCTTGTGAACGCATTCTCATTAGAACTGACAGATGGATTACTATTTAACTCAGAACATCTTGCAGAGCCAATGAACTGAGTAGATTTTATGGTCATGAGGTCAAAGATCAAAGGGTCATATATGTATATGAGAAATTGCTTGTAATCACAATATTCTGAGAACCTGTCAATGGATTACCATTGAACGTGAATTCAATTTTTTTTTTCTGTTTTGGTTTGTAAAATTGCTCTATAACGGAGGCATCATTTTCGACTGCGCGCAGTCGAATTCCATCTAGTTTTAATTTCTATGTTTGTAAGAAAATAGCTTTGTTACAGATGGCTACTGTCTAGTTTGCCCCCCCCCCCCCAAAAAAAAAAAAGGGAAAAGGGGAAAAAATAGGAAAAAGAAGAAGAAAAAGAAAAAGAAAGAAAACAAAAACATATAAAACGTATATAAGTATTAAATTACGAAAAACACACAAAAAGGGTACATTTGTATCAAATCAAGAAAATTTGACATTTAATTGGCATTAAAATGCATAAGCAAAGAATATACAGGGCAGTTTGGAGCAATTTCTGAAAAGAGCTCATAAAAACAGCTGTCTGAAAAAAAAAATGAAAAAATTTACCTCAGGATTTTTTATAAAAAGAATCTAAAAAAACGTCAGAACAATGTATCATTGTCCGACATTCTAAGAAACCACTGCTTTCAAAAGGATTTCATGTTTGGATAGACCTTCAGATATGTCAACATGTATAGTCTGCATGGTAGAACGCTGTTGCGTCTGTGAATAGTGTGTTTGCCTAAACTCTGTTCCCACTGATGGTAGATTTATCCAAAACTGTCTATCAGATATGTATCACTATAAATACTTGTGCAGTATCTGGGTAGAGATTCACACTTTGTGGGAGTGGGTACACACTCGTCTGCTGCTAGCAATAGCATAATAATAGGCGCGTCTTCATCATCTCGAGATTGCCAAATAGCCCGCTATTTCTGATTTGGGAAATAATCCTGAAGTAACAAATCGCGTCTTGACTATCTCGAGATTCGACCTCGAAACTTGAAACTCGAAACTCGACCTTGAGAGAAATTAGCTTGAGATATTTTGGTCAGCGTTAGCGCGTATTGCGAATCTTCGGTCTAGTGAAGACGCACGGGACAAATAGCTGGATATATTGCCAAATAGTGGGATATTTTGCAAACTATCCCAAGATATCTTGGGATGACAATCCTGACCAAATACATGTATCCTCCTAATTGCTACTTCGGTCTGATGAAGACGCAAATTAGCTGGATAGTTTGCGATCGGGATAGTTCAAATAGCTGGATATTTGGCAATCTCGAGATAGTGAGGACAGGCCTATTGAGAGTTGTCTGGGTTTCTTATTCAACCATACATGAATGCATAGATAATGCAATGAATAACTAGAAATGTGCTCCAATGAATTGAAACGACCATGTGTTGCGGTTGATTTAACTTTATCAGAGAAATACTAGTCGTGATGTTAGTTAATTTATTGTAAAATAACCGTCATGGGAAGAAAATTGCTCCCTCTTGTCGAGAAGTAAATAGCCAATTATTGACTGAAATGATGAAGGAACTGTGTTGATCATGCTTCACAGAGTTGGGAGCTGTTGTTCGAAGATTTTTTTTGGTGCTTTCAATTTATTTCCATCAGGATTCCAAACAGAAGTTACGGTACTTAAAAATACTCAAAGGCAGTGGTTATTTCTTTCCTACTATCCCCTTTTTGTGTTTTTGTCCTTCAATTCTACTGAACCATTTCGTTTACTGCCTTTTTTTTTTTAACAGCCTTTTCACACACAGCTAAAATTCTATAAACATGATTAGTTTAAAGGGCTTTAAACTAATCACCTGAACATACGCCATCATTCACACACAGAAATTTTGGTGCGATCGTTAATCGTTTTGTGATTAACTACTGCTCGTAAAATGCGCAGTAGTGCCATTGCGCATTGAAGGTCATGTCATATCAATCAAAGCGCAAGCTCCATCCAGTTTAAACACGTCTGAAACACGTTTAAACACGAATAACCTTTCACACACAAAATGTCAAGCTCTCTATATACGAACTTCGTATCTGCAGCCTGCTTTTAGGGGCGTATAAATCGCGACTTCGTATCTATCCCAACATCGTATAAACGTATAAACGATGTTCACACAGGGAAAATTTTCTATAAACATGTTTAAAACTGTTGAGTTAAACACGTTTATACTAATCATCTCTAGATACGATGAACTTTAGCTGTGTGTGAAAAGGCTGCAGATCACTTTGTGTAGCGACTAGCAAGTGATTAAGATTCTAACAAAATGTCAAATATTAATAGGGACACAAACAGGAAGAAAAAGAAGAAGAAGAAAATAAAGAGATATTCTGCTTTCATATGAACAGTAACAGATACTTACTCTTCATCCTTTGTGAAACTCAAGGAATTTTATTACATCATGTGACTGTCTACAGTAATTTTGCATTGATTCAAATATGACTTTACAGTTCTTGCAATATATTGTTTCATGTTCAAATGTACACTTCTGCGTGGAAAATTTTGCATCAAATTTATATTTTTTAATGTGGGTGTATCAATGATACAGAAGCAATATCTCAAATATTTTGATACAATAAGGAATGTTTTTGAAAAAGAAATGGCAAAATGGAATGCATTATGCGGTTCTTGGAGATATACAATGTATGTGCCTGGAAAATGCAGAACATCATGAAATCTAAGGTTTGGGTGTCAGTTACAGAATTGATATCGGAATCCAATACTCCCAAGAAACTTCAATCCACTTTCAGCCTCGACGAAAGTGTTCAGTATCGAATTATGTTTTGCCGTTTCCATTTCAATTTAGTGATCACTGATTGTGTGTTTGTCAGGAACGTCTCTGTGTTTCTGTATGATTGATATCCAGGGGCCCGTTTCACCAAGCCCTTTTTCAATGACAAATGACAAAAATCAGTGACAAATCTGCTGATAACCAATCAGAAGCAAGGATTTTCAGTAGCTTATAACAAAAACTGTCAACGACCAGTTTGTGAAACGCCCCCCTGATGCATACATGTACTTGTATGGGAACAGAGAGAGGGCACACTTTATGCATTTTCCAATGAAATTATGAAGCCTTTTGTGTGGACATTTGTATTGTTTGATCCATTGTTTGCAATGTAAGCACTAATTAGAAAATAGATATCATGAAGATGATTGTGTCTCTTTGAAAGTCTTCTTTGTGACATTCTTTAGGTTGATAAATGACTGCTTTGCCTTTGGATATATTGCTCAAATATGAACAATTCATTTATTTGTGGAGAGCTTACTGATACAATAATTGATAAAGACCCTGTCAGAAGTGAAAAAATGAAATAGATGAATTATATATAAAAGGAAAGCTTACAAGCCATAGATTACAATAATACCAATTATATGCTACTTCAGTGCCTGTCAGACGAGTAACAGCTCTCTGAAAACTCTAAATCTAAAGCTTTGAAAATCGAATTGATGACATCATCGTATGTGGAGTACGCAATGACTTGGCATTAGTTAAGCTCGGCTCATCACCTCAGCTATATAGGTGAGCCGATCAGGTGCACATATTATGTCATCACTGCAACTGCTGCAAATTTGACCCTGTAGTTTGGAGAGGTGCGGAAAATACTAGTTTTAATTCGCTTTTGTGCAATACTGAAAGGGAAAATATTTTGAATGCCTTCATCAGACCTGCCAACCAGTACGATTTAGTAGTATTTCGTACGATTTTTAGAAGCAAATACGACAGTACAATTTTCTTCAATAAAATATGATTAAATTTTTTTTTTTTTTAAACGAAAAATGCCCATTCTGTCCTGTAAAGTATCTTTCAAGCATCTCACATAGGCAATTTGGGGATGTTTATTGGTTCATCGATACACCAGTCGCGACGAAATCATGCATATTCAACCATTTAAAAAAAATCTTCCTGTGTGTAGGAACTGCAAGAGGTATTGATCCGCGTAACAGTCCGTGTTTTTTTATTTTTTAAGAATACAACTTTTGTCAGTAAAATACAACTGTGGGGATTAAAGAATACAGTTTTTGATCTCCAGAGGTGGGCAGGTCTGCTTTATATTTGTATTCTATGTTCATTCAGCTTTCCATTGATAAAAAGTTGTATTCTCATCGGATAGGGTCTTCAACTTGTTCCCAAATGTAGCATGATCAACAATGAATTGTAAAATGATGTGTATAAAGGGAACAACAGGGTCTTTAGGAACAAGAAAGTCAGAAAAATTTCTTGACATATACAGTTAACAACTAAATTATCCATACCCCTAGTAAATTTGATGTTTGTGTTTTTTGTAACTTTAGAATGAAAGGTGGACTGGCTGAATTAAGGCCTTTGTTGAATTCCTCAATCTTTAATACCGTATATCACATTCTCAAGAAACATAAGTGGATATTTCAAATACTTAGAAAATGACAAATCCTGGTTATGGTATGAATAATGTGGTTGTTAAATGTATGTAAGTTCCATTTCTCAGGAATAATCTTTATTGATACCAGGGGACAAAATTATATCCTTTTTTTTTCTTTCTTCATATTTTTGTAAAACTATTTGCCGTGATCTGATATATATATTATCATCATTTTGATGATACAACCCTGTACATGTTATGAAAGAATTTGGTGTAAATTGTCATTGTGGTTCATTGTCATGGTGCGGTGGTTCATGCACTCAACTCTCCTAGGGTTGAGGATTCGAATCCGAGCCCAGCACTGATGTCCTTTTACAAGACATTAATCCACATTTGCCACTCTCCACCCAGGTTTCAATGGGTACCTGGCAATTGCTGGGGTAATGATAATTGCAGGGATGTCAGGAAGAACAGCATCGATGCTGATGAGGCTTCTCCGGGTAAACAAAATTATTGTCATTATTATTATCATTATTATTATTATTATTATTATTATTTTCTCTATTTCTCTCTTTCCTCTCAGATTTTCCTCTGTCATCTGTACTGAAGGATGATGAAGGCTTCAGGGATTTCTTGGTTCAGAATCTGAGCTTGAGCAATCATGACGCTGATCAGATAGTGAATCGTAACATTAGTACAAGTCAGGTAAGACCATTCTTCAATTAATTATCTTGTTGCTGACACCAGAATGTTTTTGAAGGGTGATATGTCTTTGTTCACAGATGCTATTTTTGGATTTGCTGAATTCAGCACACTATAGTATATCTAATTTTCCAGAGCTTTCTTTGTGCTTGTCAGAGCTGAGCTGAGTTGAGTTTATTTTATTTATACACTGTAAAAACGTGAAACAGTTCAAAGACTGATGTAAATCAGGTCTGTGTTCATAAAAAGCAACAGAATCATGACATATAAACATAAGTAATATAACACTGGCAAATTTACAACCATAACACAACAATATATAGAAAATAAGCTAAAACACCTTAGTAATCAAAACTATAAATCTAAAAGATGAAAATTGGAATAAGTTATGAACATCAAAATCTGTTAGTATAATATAGTAGAATAAAAATGAAGTGTAAAAAGATTATACATAAGTTAAGAACATATAAATATATATATTTATGTTAAATATTAAATAAGTAAAACATTAAAACAAAACAAACAACACACATACATATATAAGTCACATGTAACACATTTTATACTTTAGGAAAAATGCGTATTTCATATTGTGTAGAAAAAAATGAAGTATTGTATAATAATATATAGTTTTTCCACTCCTTTGACTTTTTCCACTCCTTTGACTTTTAAATATATCTGTATAACAGAAACATGTTTCATACATGTATGTAAGTTTCTAAAATAAGGAAGTGGGAACATGGTTTATTTAGTACTGGGGGGTGTTTCACAAAACTTGTCATCAGTGGTAGATGCAGGCCTGATAAAAACCCGATTTAAATCGGTTTCCCGATTTTTTCCTGATTTTTTTTCTTCTTCCCGATTAAAAAAAAAAAAAAAAAAAAAAAAAAATCCAGATTTTTTTTTTTTTTTTTTTTTTTTTTTTACCAATTTTTTTTCTTCTTCCTTATTTTATCCTGATTTTCCCGATTTCCCTCTTATTTTCTCTATTCTTCCCTATTTTGCCCTATTTTTCTCCCAATTTTTGTTTAGGGCTTCAATATGGGGTCTATTCGCTATTCATAAGGACCGCTATTCATAAGGTCCGCTATTCATAAGGACCGCTATTCATAACGTGTAAATTCCCGTACTTCCGGGTCCGCTATTCATAATGGCAAAAGAGGGTCAGTATTCATAATGAAATAAGGTTCGTTAATCATAAGGACCGCTATTCATAACGTGAGATGAGGGTCGCTATTCATAATTCATATTAAGGGTCATTAATCATAAGGACCGCTATTCATAATATGAAATCAGGGTCGCTATTCATAATACGACGAGAGGGTCGCTATTCATAATACGAAATAAGGTTCATTACTTATAAGCGTCGCTATTCATAACACGGGAAGAGGGTCGCTATTCATAATACGAAATGAGGGTCGCTATTCATAATACGAAATGAGGGTCGCTATTCATAATAGGAGAAGAGGGTCGCTATTCATAATAGGAGAAGAGGGTCGCTATTCATAATAGGAAATGAGGGTCGCTATTCATAATAGGAGAAGAGGGTCGCTATTCATAATAGGAGAAGAGGGTCGCTATTCATAATACGAAATGAGGGTCGCTATTCATAATAGGAGAAGAGGGTCGCTATTCATAATAGGAGAAGAGGGTCGCTATTCATAATAGGAAATGAGGGTCGCTATTCATAATAGGAGAAGAGGGTCGCTATTCATAATAGGAGAAGAGGGTCGCTATTCATAATAGGAAATGAGGGTCGATATTCATAATAGGAGAAGAGGGTCGCTATTCATAATAGGAGAAGAGGGTCGCTATTCATAATAGGAGAAGAGGGTCGCTATTCATAATAGGAAATGAGGGTCGCTATTCATAATAGGAGAAGAGGGTCGCTATTCATAATAGGAGAAGAGGGTCGCTATTCATAAAAGGAGAAGAGGGTCGCTATTCATAATAGGAGAAGAGGGTCGCTATTCATAATAGGAAATGAGGGTCGCTATTCATAATAGGAGAAGAGGGTCGCTATTCATAATAGGAAATGAGGGTCGCTATTCATAAAAGGAGAAGAGGGTCGCTATTCATAATAGGAGAAGAGGGTCGCTATTCATAATACGAAATGAGGTTCGCTATTCATAATAGAAGAAGAGGGTCGCTATTCATAATAGGAGAAGAGGGTCGCTATTCATAATAGGAGTAAGGGGTAGAAAGATATATAGCGGAAAGAACGTACATATTGGGCTTAGGGATTCCTAGAGTGCATAATGTCAGCATTCAACATTGCAAAGTCTCGCTTGGTCGCTACCCCCCCCCCCCTCGCCCAATAACACAAAACTATGTATGATGTGACACTCGGCCCACGCTCCCGGCCGTGATTTATCCATGGTTGTTGCAATAATTTTTGTTCTTTACTATTTCTACTAACATTATTGTGTGCTATCACAATCATGATTGTTTCATTTTCCCTTTAAGGCAGGCGCGTAGAGTCGAGAATGGAACAACGAATCGTCTTCTTTCTCTAATAATTTCATTAAACTATGAAAGGTCAAAGCTTCCGCGCTTCGCGCGGGAGGGGGTGGGGAAACTCAAATCAGACAAAGAAAAAGGCTCGAGAATGGTACAACGAATCGCGGGTGGGGGTGGGAACAGGGGCGTCGCTAGACCTTTTTCAGTAGGGGGGTGTAGAGGCCAACGATTACCGACAAAACTAGCCACCAATTACCGACAAAATTAAATGTCCAATATCCACACATTTAACCCTATAAACCCGGGCCGAAGGCTAAATTGTTGTTCCTATGGACTATCTGTAGTACTTGCGTATGCGCAAATGGTCATTTCCCACGACGACACAAATATACGGATTATTTCCTCAACTTAGTCAGCATTCATAGCTATATTTGTTTAATGCAGGCGCGGAGCTAGGATCTTATTTTAGGGAGGGGCGGTAGTGAGCAAGCGAAGCGTGCTCATTAGGGGGTGTGGGTAATAGGCCTTCCGCTCGAAGCGCGGAAGCATAGACGTTTCCTTAAATTATTTGGGGAAAAAGACGATTTATTGTACCGTTCTCGACTGTTAATCCTTGTCTGAATGAAGTTTTCCCCCTCCCGCGCGAAGCGCGGAAGTTTTGGCGTTTAATTAAATGAAAGTAGACGATTCGTTGAACCGTGCTCGACTCTTAATCCTTGTCTGAATGCGTGTGGGTGAAAGGCCTTACCGCGCAAAGCGCGGTAGCTTAGACGTTTCCTTAAATTATTTGGAAAAGAAGACGATTTATTGTACCGTTCTCGACTGTTAATCCTTGTCTGAATGAAGTCCCCCCCCCCCTTCCCGCGCGAAACGCGAAAGCTTTGACGTTTCATTATAAGACTGTTAATCCTTGTCTGAATTCAGTTTCTCCCCCTCCCGCGCTTCACGCGGAAGTTTTGGCGTTTAATTAAATGAAAGAAGACGATTCGTTGAACCGTGCTCGACTCTTAATCCTTGTCTGAATGCAGTTTCTCACCCTCCGTGCGAAGCGCGGAAGTTTTGACTTTTAAAATAATTATTAGAGAAAGTAGACGATTCGTTGAACCGTGCTCGACTCTTAATCCTTGTCTGAATGAAGCTTCCCCCTCCATCGCGAAGCGCGGAAGTTTTGTTTGAATTATTAGAGAAAGAAGACGATTCGTTGTACCGTTTTCGACTCTTAATAAGCCTTGTCTAAATTCAGTTTCCCCCTTTACCGCGAAGCGCGCAAGCTTTGACGTTTCCTTAAATTATTAGAGAAAGAAGACGATTTGTTGTACCGTTTTCGACTCTTAATAAGCCTTGTCTGAATTCAGTTCCCCCCTTTAGCGCGAAGCGTGCAAGCTTTGACGTTTCCTTAAATTATTAGAGAAAGAAGACGATTCGTTGTACCGTTCTCGACTCGTCTAAATGAAGTTTCCCCCTTCCGCGCAAAGCGCGGAATTTTCGGCGTTTCATCACAATATAGAGAAAGGAAGACGATTCGTCGCACCGTTTACGACTCTTATTAAGCCCTATTTATCTGAATTCAGTTCCCCCCTCTTGCGCGAAGCGCGGAAGCTTTGACGTTAACTTAAATTATTAGAGAAAGAAGAGGATTCGTCGCACCGTTTTCGACTCTTATTAAGCCCTATTTATCTTAATTCAGTTTCCCCCTCTCGCGCAAAGCGCGGAAGCTTTGACGTTTCATTAAATTATTAGAGAAAGAAGAGAATTTGTTGTACCGTTTTCGACTCTTATTAAGCCCTATTCATCTGAAATCAGTTTCCCCCTTCCGCGCGAAGCGCGGAAGCTTTGACGTATCATTAAATTATTAGAGAAAGAAGAGGATTCGTTGTACCGTTTTCGACTCTTAATAAGCCCTAATTGTCTGAATTCAGTTTCCCCCTTCTCGCGCAAAGCGCGAAAGCTTTGACGTTTCCCTAGATTATTAGAGAAAGAAAACGATTCGTTGTATCGTTCTCGACTCGTTTAAGTTTTCCCCTTCGCGCGAAGCGCGGAATTTTTGGCGTTTCATCACAATATAGAGAGAGGAAGACGATTCGTCATACCGTTTTCGACTCTTATTAAGCCCTATTCATCTGAATTCAGTTTCCCTCTCTCGCGCGAAGCGCGGAAGCCCTGACGTTTCCTTAAATTATTAGAGAAAGAAGAGGATTCGTTGTACCGTTTTCGACTCTTATTAAGCCCTATTCATCTGAATTCATTTTCTCCCTTTGACGTTTCATTAAATTATTAGAGAAAGAAGAGGATTCGTTGTACCGTTTTCGACTCTTAATAAGCCCTAATTGTCTGAATTCAGTTTCCCCCTTCTCGCTCGAAGCGTGGAAGCTTTGACGTTTCCTTAAATTATTAGAGAAAGAAAATTACGATTCGTTGTACCGTTCTCGATTCGTCTAAATGAAGCTTTTCCCTTCCGCGCGAAGCGCGGAATTTTTGGCGTTTCATCACAATATAGAGAAAGGAAGACGATTCGTCGTACCGTTTTCGACTCCTATTAAGCCCTTTTCATCTGAATTCAGTTTCCTTCTCTCGCGCGAAGCGCGGAAGCTCTGACGTTTCCTTAAATTATTAGAGAAAGAAGAGGATTCGTCGTACCGTTTTCGACTCTTAATAAGCCCTATATATTTGACTGAATTCAGTTCTCCCCCTCTCGCGCGAAGCGCGGAAGCTATGACGTTTCCTTAAATTATTAGAGAAAGAAGACGATTCGGTGTACAGTTCTCGATTCGTCTAAATGAAGCTTTTCCCTTCCGCGCGAAGCGCTGAATTTTTGGCGTTTCATCACAATATAAAAAAAAGGAAGACGATTCGTCGTACCGTTGTTGACTCTTACACCTTGTTTGAATTTAGTTTCCCCAAACATTTTAAAATTCTGATTTCTTTAGCTGATATTATAGGAAAGTGAAACTTCGAGAAAATACAAGTATTGTACAGTTGTAGTCACTCTCGAAGTCGTCACAGCGGATACAAAGTCACAGTTCGTAGCGGAAAAAAACTTGTCGGCCGACCGACAATATACATCTCACCGACTTCAAACTTCTGCATTGATATAGTACACAAGGATCGAGCAAGAATACCGACACAGCTGACCCAACACAGCACATATTTACCCATGTTTGTCTTGCTCCCTCGACGAGACGACTCCACCCAACAACCCCCTTCTCTCTTTTACTCCCACTCCTCCTCTCTCAGGCTTTTACCTCCACCCTCTCTCCTCTCTTTCACCCCCGTTTCTTTTCGTTCCCTTTACTTTTTTTTTCTTTCTTTCTTTTCCTTTCTTTCCTCTCTCCCTCTCTTTCTTTTTCTTTCTTCTTTTTTCTTTCCTTTCTTTTCCTTTCTTTCCTTTTTTTTCCTCTCTTTCTTTTCTTTTCCTTTTCTTTTTTTCTTTTCTTTCCCTTTCCCTCTCTTTTTTCCCCTCCCCCTTTTCTCTTTTTTCCCGACGGCAGCGCAATTTTACCGACAATATCCTGACAAGTGGGAGGGGGGGGGGTGTCGCACCCCCACACCCCCCCTTTGGCGACGCCCCTGGATGGGAACTGAATTCAGACAAGGATTAATAATCGAGAATGGTACAACGAATCATCTTCTTTCTCTAATAATTGCATTAAACAATGAAAGGTCAAACCTTACGCGCTTTGCGCAAGAGGGGGGAATAGAATTCAGACAATTATTAAGAGTCAAGAACGGTACAACAAATCGTAATTTTTCTCTAATAATTAATGAAAGGTAAAAGCGAGGGGGAAAACTGAATTCAGACAAGGATTAAGAGTCGAGAATGGTACAATAAATCGTCTTCTTTTTCTAATAATTAATGAAAGTTCAAAGCTTTCGCGCGTAATGGGTGGGGGAGGGGAGGGGGGGGGGGACAGCAAGCTGCCCGAATATGAATTTTTGATATCTTTTCTCGTTTATCTTGGTGATAAATAACACTTTCACAAAAAACATATAATGCTCAAATTTTTGATCGCTCGTTTCGCTCACAAGCAGAATTGTGAACTAGAAAATTACCTTTTCGGGCAAGAGGCTTTAGCCCCCCCCCCCCCCCCCGATGAAAATGTCAAAAAAATGTATATCTTAAAAACGGGGAATGTTTATATCGGACAAGAGACGTGAAGTGAGCTTGCACCCCTTTCCAAAATTGTTCCTGCTTCTAGGTACCCGTACCGTGCTTCTAATATGACCTTGTCAGTATTGGTATGTTGAGTTGAAAAAACGTTCTGCGCATTTTTCAAATTTCCGTCCCCCCCCCCCCCCCCCCCAAATTGGAAAATTCTGGATCCGCGCCGGGGCGTACTGATGAGGGGGGGGGGGCTCGGGGGATCGGTAGATACTGGGCTTAGGTCCAATTGTCAGGTCCAATTCCGCTCAGTAATTTGTAGGTCCATAAGTCCTAATAAAAATTACTTTCTACAAAAACATTATTGGTGTACTTAATATCTCAGTGGCGTAGCCTGGATAAGATCAGTCGGGGGCAGGGTGGTGGGGCAAGATGTCTAACAAGGAGGAAAATTTACGATAGGATTACATGTGTGTTATGTTTTACTTTTTTTTCGTCACCACATGAGCGGGGGTTGGCTCTATATAATTATCAAAGATAACAGATAAAATATAATTACTTTAAAAAGAGACAACTATTCAGGGCTATATATCGCCCCCCCCTACAGGACCAGGAACGTAACCGAGGGGGGGGGGGGCGTATTATGAATAGCGAACCTCATTTCGTATCATGAATAGCGACCGTCTACTCCTATTATGAATAGCGACCCTCATTTCTTTTTTATGAATAGCGACCCTAATTTCGTGTTATGAATAGCAACCCTCATTTCGTATTATGAATAGCAACCCTCTACTCCTATTATGATGGCGATCCTCATTTCTTATTATGAATAGCGACCCTCAGTTCGTATTATGAATAGCAACCCTCTACTCCTATTATGAATAGCGACCCTCATTTCTTATTATGAATAGCGACCCTCATTTCTTATTATGAATAGCGATCCTCATTTCTTATTATGAATAGCGACCCTCAGTTCGTATTATGAATAGCAACCCTCTACTCCTATTATGAATAGCGACCCTCTTCTTCTATTATGAATAGCGACCCTCTTCTCCTTTTATGAATAGCGACCCTATTCTCCTATTATGAATAGCGACCCTCTTCTTCTATTATGAATAGCGACCCTCTTCTCCTATTATGAATAGCGACCCTCATTTCTTATTATGAATAGCGACCCTCTACTCCTATTATGAATAGCGACCCTCTCCTTCTATTATGAATAGCGACCCTCTTCTCCTTTTATGAATAGCGACCCTCTTCTCATATTATGAATAGCGACCCTCATTTCTTATTATGAATAGCGACCCTCTACTCCTATTATGAATAGCGACCCTCTTCTTCTATTATGAATAGCGACCCTCTTCTCCTATTATGAATAGCGACCCTCATTTCTTATTATGAATAGCGACCCTCTACTCCTATTATGAATAGCGACCCTCTTCTCCTATTATGAATAGCGACCCTCTTCTTCTATTATGAATAGCGACCCTCTTCTCCTTTTATGAATAGCGACCCTCATTTCTTATTATGAATAATGACCCTTATGAATAATAACCCTCATGAATAACGACCCTCATTTTGCATTATGAATAGCGACCCTCATTTCGTATTATGAATAGCGACCCTCATTTCGTATTATGAATAGCGACCCTCTTTCTGTGTTATGAATACCGACCCTTTTGTAATATTATGAATAGGGACCCTTATGAATAACGACCCCGATTTCCTATTATGAATAGCGACCCTCTTTTAATATTATGAATACCGACCCTCTTCTTTGATTATGAATAGCGGTCCTTATGAATAATGACCCTTATGAATAATGACCCTTTTCTCCAATTATGAAAAGCGGACCTTATGAATAGCGGTCCTTATGAATAATGGACCTTATGAATAGCGGACCTTATGAATAGCGGTCCTTATGAATAGCGACATTGACCCTTCAATATTACACCATTTCACAGACACTGATAACATGTAGGGTCATGCATCTCACATTTATAATTGTTAAACGATGTCTTTAATGTTCCATTAACTAACAATTCATTGAACAGTGTTCTATGATATCAAGCTTCACAAATAATTTCATATTTTGATATGAAAAAGGGTAAAAGCATCTTTTATGTCAGAAATGTAAGATGAAATGTTGAATTTTGAGTGGTTGAAACCATCTATGGCAGTGGAAAACGTTCAGATAACACTAGCCATCAATCATTATGGTATGACCTAGATACCTTACCTTGACAGAGTAGATATTGATTGGAATATATATTAGGTACATACATGAATACACTGCATAAAACTGTGTTCATGCTGAGAACAGTAAGGGGCTGATGGTATCCTTGAAGATAATCACTTCAAAGTAAAAGGCCATTTAAATAAGAACTCACAATCCATTACACATCTTTCGGATGGTGACGCTAAAGGTCGGTCCGCAGACGTAAATAATCATATCTGATTGATACACGTCTGTAAAAACCCAATTACACACACACACATTGCATAGATAGGAGGGGGGGGGGGTGCAGGTATTGTGTTGCTCCCTAATTTTCTTCCCCCCCCCCCTCCACCGGTCTCTGTTTCATTTGGTGATCACTCATTCTTTCTCTCTCTCCCAAGCCCCCCCCCCCATTGATTAGTGATTAAACAAATAGAAAGGAAAAGCAAGACAAGAGGGAGTGTGAGGTGAGAGAGGGGAAAAGGGGGAAATGAAAAAGGATGAGAAGGATAGACTCATGGACTACCCCCTGCACGCTTCTCCAATCAGTCGCTTTGTACATTCACATTTTTCAAGATATTTCATGGTACATGTAGAATCGATCCAGAATGCTTTTTTTTTGTGCAGAGAACAAGAGGCCATTTATTGAAGTTATTCACTACTCGGCACTTGCTGTTGATTGAATGTCAGGAGAACTTTTTTAGCAAATGGGTCATCCAGTCTTGGAACAGTTTACCAGTGTCTCTAGCATCAATTCATTTAAACACAGCTTGGATTCTTTTTGGTCAGACAAACACTTTGTTTTAGCATAGTCTAACATCTTCACATGTGCTGATTTATAAACCTTTACTAATGTACCAAGTGATCTGACCGGGGTGCGTTCAATCGAATTTTCGAAGCTAGAATCACAAACATGAATCACAATTCAAAACGCCGTTACAAAAAGCAAGGTCACTGCGGTTTGCGTTCAAGCGATTTTCATCAACGCTGATTCTAGCTCATTGCGAGCCAAACCACTGCGCATCACACTGCGCAGTATGGCCCAGGAACTTCGGCGCGCGCTTTCTGGAATTGTTTACGGCCGACTGTCGACTGCTGTTTTGAGCATAGATCGCAATAATAAGACAAAGAATGAGAAGGTAATAGAAGGAAGAAACAAAGAATAACATAAGGAAAGACAGAAAGAGAATGTGAAAAAAGGAAGGAACAAAGAATGACATAAGGAAGAACAGAAAGAGAAAGTGATAGAATGATTAAAACAAAGAATAACATAAGAGAAGGTGAAAGAAGGAAGAATCAAAGAATAACATAAAAATAGAAGGAAGAAACAAAGAATAACATAAGGAAAGACAGAAAGAGAATGTGAAAAAAGGAAGGAACAAAGAATGACATAAGGAAGAACAGAAAGAGAAAGTGATAGAATGATTAAAACAAAGAATAACATAAGAGAAGGTGAAAGAAGGAAGAATCAAAGAATAACATAAGGAAAGATAGAAAGAGAAAGTAACAGAATGATTAAAACAAAGAATAACATAAGAGAAAGTGATAGAATTATAAAAACAAAGAATAACATAAGAGAAGATGATAGAAGGAAGAAACAAAAAATAACATAAGGAAAGACAGAAAGAGAAATTGATAGAATGCTTAAAACAAAGAATTACATAAGAAAAGGTGATAGAAGGAAAAAACAAAGAATAACATAAGTATAGAAGGAAGAAACAAAGAATAACATAAGGAAAGACAGAAAGAGCAAATGATAGAATGATAAAAACAAAGAATTACATAAAAGGTGATAGAAGGAAAAAACAAAGCATAAGATAAGAATAGAAGGAAGAAACAAAGAATAACAAAAGAAAAGGTAATAGAAGGAAAAAACAAAGAATAACATAAAAATAGAAGGAAGAAACAAAGAATAACATAAGGAAAGACAGAAAGAGAATGTGAAAAAAGGAAGGAACAAAGAATGACATAAGGAAGAACAGAAAGAGAAAGTGATAGAATGATTAAAACAAAGAATAACATAAGAGAAGGTGAAAGAAGGAAGAACCAAAGAATAACATAAGGAAAGATAGAAAGAGAAAGTAACAGAATGATTAAAACAAAGAATAACATAAGAGAAAGTGATAGAATTATAAAAACAAAGAATAACATAAGAGAAGATGATAGAAGGAAGAAACAAAGAATAACATAAGGAAAGACAGAAAGAGAAATTGATAGAATGCTTAAAACAAAGAATTACATAAGAAAAGGTGATAGAAGGAAAAAACAAAGAATAAC
>JAVYIG010017358.1:0-26610 GCA_035222895.1 Strongylocentrotus droebachiensis
CCCTGTATTATTCTAAGTCATTCTTCCCAAATTCTTTTAAAATTCATTTCGTACTTTCAGACAAGTCTTTTTTCCCTTCTACATAATAATACTGCTTCTCGTTTCCTCTAATATAGAGTGAACCCCTGTAATATCCTTCCATAATTGGCATAGCTATTTCAGGTATTTCTCCAATTCTAAATGTAGCATTTTCTTGGAATCGTTTTCACCGTTACAATCTCTGTTAATTCAAAATGATCGTTTCAACCGAATGTATACATATATTAAATGTGAATCTTGAAGGGAATTACTCTCAGCTAGATATGCACTGATATATCAGTGCATATCTAGCTGAGAGTAATTCCCTTCAAGATTCACATTTAATATATATGAGGGCAAATTATGTCCAAAATCGTAAGAAAATATCGGAATCCAATAAGATATTAATTTCAGGAAAAGTGTAACGTACTTGGATCGTTCAGCCCCCCCCCCCCCCCCCCCCCCGCCCCTCGCTCCGTCGAAATGATAATGTCTTAGATGTTCCGGACTTTGGAATCGCCCATTTTTTAATGCAACAGTGTAAACGAAATCAAAATAGGGATCAGATGTATACATGTTTGTATAAAGAGGAGTGTTAATGAATATCCGAGAATCTGATTTTGATCATGAAATACCAGTCTTGAAATATTATTTGTGTGAGAACGATAATGAGCTAATTTGTATATACCGCAAGGTGCAGGGTTCAAAGGCTATATACAGAGCACATAATTTTAAATATTACAGTGAATTATTCGCCATTCACTATAATGGGTGAAGAGAAATTTGTGGCTATAGAATTATACATTCAATACATTATCACGAATAAGAGTAATACCTAATTCACTAATATACCACAGTGCCCCACTATATTTATAGAGTAGTGAGAATGTTAGAATCAGTATACGGGTCTACATCTTTTGAAACCGTACTTGTTCATCTGTAACATTAGTAGATACCCCTGTATTATTCTAAGTCATTCTTCCCAAATTCTTTTAAAATTCATTTCGTACTTTCAGACAAGTCTTTTTTCCCTTCTACATAATAATACTGCTTCTCGTTTCCTCTAATATAGAGTGAACCCCTGTAATATCCTTCCATAATTGGCATAGCTATTTCAGGTATTTCTCCAATTCTAAATGTAGCATTTTCTTGGAATCGTTTTCACCGTTACAATCTCTGTTAATTCAAAATGATCGTTTCAACCGAATGTATACATATATTAAATGTGAATCTTGAAGGGAATTACTCTCAGCTAGATATGCACTGATATATCAGTGCATATCTAGCTGAGAGTAATTCCCTTCAAGATTCACATTTAATATATATGAGGGCAAATTATGTCCAAAATCGTAAGAAAATATCGGAATCCAATAAGATATTAATTTCAGGAAAAGTGTAACGTACTTGGATCGTTCAGCCCCCCCCCCCCCCCCCCCCCCCCGCCCCTCGCTCCGTCGAAATGATAATGTCTTAGATGTTCCGGACTTTGGAATCGCCCATTTTTTAATGCAACAGTGTAAACGAAATCAAAATAGGGATCAGATGTATACATGTTTGTATAAAGAGGAGTGTTAATGAATATCCGAGAATCTGATTTTGATCATGAAATACCAGTCTTGAAATATTATTTGTGTGAGAACGATAATGAGCTAATTTGTATATACCGCAAGGTGCAGGGTTCAAAGGCTATATACAGAGCACATAATTTTAAATATTACAGTGAATTATTCGCCATTCACTATAATGGGTGAAGAGAAATTTGTGGCTATAGAATTATACATTCAATACATTATCACGAATAAGAGTAATATCGATACACCATCTATAATTAGTGTGCCTGTTATTTAATCTCACAGTCACACTGACACTTGCACGAGGTTTGGTCCCAGAGAATGCGTCCCTAATCGTAGCTACTCCTATAATCATAGTCTAAAGGTCATCCAAGTTCGGTACGCCCACCGAGGCCAATAGTTGTTTGCAAACATTTAGATGTACTACTCCTGACTAGTCTTCCAACACATCAAAGACCCCAGCCAGATCCAGAGGTGACAATACCAAAGGTAAGCCTATATCGTGTGAGATCATGCATTGAAGCTTTCGTAAGTACTATAATGTTTAGCTTTTTCATCGTCATATTGGTTTAGTTTACTACTATGATGGATTTGTGGTCGCGGTTGAAATCGAGTCTAAAGTTATGAAATAGTAAATAATACACTATTTAAGTTGTATAGCTCCCTCTCAAGGTCAAGATATTAATTAAGCTAAGAAACAATGTTTCTTGACTAAAATCGACCGATTAGCTATTCCCGTTTGGAAATCATATATCACAACTACATATTCTGAGATTTTCATGGTCGCAGATACCATTGTACGGCCGTAGGCGCTATTTGAAATTCATAAAAATTTACCGGGACCACCGGTAAATTTTTATATTCAATTTTTCTCGAAAGCAGAAGTGTTTTGGGGGCTATATTTTCTAGTGCTTATAATACATGAACAGGGGCATCCAAATATATCAAAATTGTAAAGAATCACTATCCACCCAATTTTCAAAATTTCCCAAAACTTTGTATTACCTTTAATGTTATGATAATAATCATCCTGCTAAATATAGGGTCGTCCCAACTAACAATTGGACGTTTTCTGAACGTTCTCAAAACGTTCCAAGTTGGTTTTTTGGACGTTTTGTGAAAACGTTTTTTGGACGTCAAAATGTGGTAGGTTTTCGACGTATTTAAAACGTTTTATTGGACGTTTTAAAAACGTTTTTTAAACGTTAAAAGAACAAAAAAAAACCTTTAAAAACCTTTCAGACATTCGAAAAGTCCAAAAACCTTTTGAAAACGTTCTAAATATATTGTGGACGTTGTTAGAACGTGCAGAAAACCTTTAAAAAACGTTTGGAATGTTCTTAAAACGTTTTTAAAACGTTAAAATGCACTACAAACGTTTTAAGAACGTCTAGAAAACCTTTTAAAACACGTCTGGAACGTTTATAAAACGTTTTCTAAACGTCCAAATGTGCTGGAAACGTTTTGAAAACGTTTAGAAAACCTTTAAAGAACGTCCTGGAAACGTTTTGAGAACGTTCAGAAAACCTTTTAAGAACGTCTAGAACGTCCTGGAAACGTTTTTACAACGTTCAGTAAGCCTTTTAAGAACGTCTAGAACGTCCTGGAAACGTTTTAGGAACGTTCAGAAAACCTTTTAAGAACGTCCAATATACAGTGAATTTTTAATAAACGCTAGGTCACACATGTATTTGATTGATTTTATGAATTTATTATCAAACATATTTACAAAATATATACAAAGGCTTGGCAATACAGTACATCATGTATATTTGAAAAAGAGTATTGGTATTTCCCGAAGTGCCCCCGAAAGAACATACAATTCTAATATTCAGAATAAATTGTTATTTGATCAATATCGGTTCACAAACGGCTGAAATATCCATAAATATATTTTTATTCAAAATATTAAAAATGCTTGAAGACTACTTTGAAGAAAACAAATCTGAATAGTTCTTTAAAAAGCAATTGATATAGATATTTAATTATTATTTTAACAAACATTAAATGCAGAAACTAAAATTAACGGGTCATTTTGAATACTAACAGGGGCTTTACTTGGCCGTTTGTAATTATTACTTTGCACCGTGATGGTGCAGGTTTTGGTTTTAAAGTTAAGTTTGACCAATACTAAACTATCCCTTTAAAACTATAGATACATAACACATGAACAATCTACAAATAAAACATAAGAAAATGATAGATGAGTTGAAGATATGCCCCATTAACTGGCAAATATGAATATGAATATGAATATAACTATTCAAAAGAGTACATGTATTTACTTTCTCATCAACTTCTACAAGTGATAAAAATGTGACTATTTTAAGAAGTCACATTTCAAGTGAAAGTACGTCCAAACAAAACAAGGAAACTACACTCGTTTCAGCTCTACAAATTGGCAACACTGATGACACCAACTGTGAGTAGCTATCCATCAACTTTGTACTCAAAATTTCATATTTTCTAAATTTTCCTTAAAGTTACACATTTCCACAGCTTTTAATCAGAGTATGTTCAGATTACTAATGACGAATAGCTTTCTACACAACATGCTTTGACTATGGGGGTTAGAAAATGTAAAATTTTGTGTACAAAGTGAATTTAGAGCTACTCAAGATGTCATCAGCATTGTCAATTTGAATAGCCGAGAGTAATTTACTATAAAATGTAAAAAAAGAGTAGTTTCCTTACTTTGTTTTCCTTACCGAGTTTGCCCATTTCTTATTTTTAACTTTGTTCAAATTTGTCTCCTTTGATTGAAGCAGTGAAATTTCTAGGGTAGATTTCCCCTTTAAATCCGAGTAAAAAATTGTCCTTTTGATCGACCAAAGATTTAGTGGGCAGGTCAAGATTTCCCAGAAGCCTTGCATCTTACTTCAAATATAAAATCAACACAAAACACATGAACAATCTACAAAAGCTATTTGCAATAAACTGATAGAAATGAGTTGATATGAATTATTAACAGGCAAATATGAATACTCAAATTTAAGGGTCTATGAATATAGAAGACAAGGTTATAAGAGAGTTTGGCAGCACACACATTGGTTTCAGCATCCTTACAAAAAGGTGTACATTTACAGACCTATACAACTTTGTCTTGCATTCTCAACAAGATGTTGGCAATTCAATCCAAAAAGATACACCAACAAAACTGTTATGTCGCTGATAAAGTTTCTCCATTATTAGCTGAAATTGTCAAAATTTGGTTTAAGTATGAGTTTTAGGATTTTTTGCATTGCCCCTGAATGAAGGTATCTTAATCTACCTTGAATGAAAATGTGGTGTTCACTGGTTCGGTAAACGGCTCCCTCAGGTCTTCCACATCAACGGCCGCTCCCGATTTGGACAAAAGCAGTTTTTGTACCAACTGCGTCAGCTGCTGCTGCCCTTCCTCCAGCCTCTGCAGCGTACACACTACACAGTACCTGCACTTGAAAATTGCCTGAGAAGAAAAAAACAGACACATAAAATACATTATAATAACAGTTCAAGTCATTAAAAAGTTTGACAGCAAATTAATAGGATATTTTGGCGAGATATGTTTGATAGCTGTCCAATTTAGTCACTTCAGGAATATATCACCCAGCTTCAAAGACGACACCTTTGCAGCGCTTCCAACAAAGTATACATACTGTAAGGATTTAAAAGCGACTCTTCTGTAAGAAAACTATACCCATGCCTTGTTGATGAAATAAATTACATGTACGCCGAGATAATCTGCCTCTCTTATCCAATCCAACAGTATTTTAGTGTAGCAACTTAGTACAAATGGCAAATGTTGTTTTGTTAGTTTATACGCTCTATAGTATATGTTCTGATGATAAAAAAAACCTCAGAAACTTTCGTTTGTGAAATGCTATCTGAAAAAAACTTACTTTCCGAAGCCCGAGCCCTTGCTGGAGTTGTGGGTTGGAACTGAAAAATGCGATGTGGACTTGGACTTCACATTCAGTTTCGGCATTGGTATCTCTGCTGCCACAGCCTTAGTCGTTCCTCCGCGTACATGTTGTTTTCTTGATTCAATATCTGAAAAACAGAGACACATTGCAGATGTTAAAAGGGATATCAAGACATGACAAGAATTCTCATAAACTGAACAAACTTTTGGGTAATGTAAACTTCTTGTCCGAAATTTATGCCTAGATTACAAATTAATTTCCAGTTTTGCCGGAATGGTGCCACATCTATTAATCATCATTTTGCATGGCTAGGACACAAAGCATGTCTAGCTTAAGCTATCCCAAATAAATTATCTTAGGTTTTCATCATCTGTTGGATTTTGAAGAAAACGAGAAATAAGATGTAAATTATACGTCTCTGGCCGAGCCAAGCACTACTAACCATCAAGAGACAAATACTTACCAGCGTCACTTCCGGAATCACTAGAAGATTTGCTTAATCTCTGGGGAAGACGTCTCTTTCGCTTCTACACGGCATCATCTTCCGATACCAGGTTTGACGTGTCCTCTGCCTTCCTGGCGATGTTTTTGCGCTTTCACATAGTTGCCTGTATGTAAAAATAAAACAAATCAATCCTTAAGTTAATCTACGTTATTGGAAATCAATTTCTTTAAATAATGTGTCATCTGAACTAAACAGATTTTTTTTAAAGAGACGAAATTGAGAACAAGATATAGATCTAGGTCTCGATATTTCTAAAAAAATAATATTCATACAAAAAAGGTGGTTTGGGAGCTATTTCAATTGCCTAAAAAACAAACCTGTTGTAATAGGGGGTGGGATAATATAAAGTTGCTAAATGGTGGTGAAGGGAAAAGCATGGAATGTTCCACTCCCGTGGGATTTTAAATGCTATTGAGGGAAGAGTAAATAAGTCAAGAAATGAGCTGTGGTAGTCGAAGGACTTATTTTCTTCACGAAATAGCATTTTAAATCCCGATGGGAACTTTCCATGATTTTTCCAGACAGCAAAGTTAACAACTCAACTGTTTTAATCATCCGATTACCATGTAATGTAACGAGCCATGCGCACATACCCACTCCAGCAAAGAGTCCATGCTATTATGCGTATTGACCTCTAGCACTGCACTACGTGTTAATAGGCAGCATTTGCTCAAAAGGAATAGTCAATACACACATAATACACAAATGCACTTATCATGCCGATGCGGCTGTAAGCAAATTTTGACAGTAGACAAACAATTTGAATTTCTTAATTGTTCTTTCTAACAAAATAACATCGGTAAGTTGAACAAATTTTATTTTATTACTGCTATTTAGGTGTCATCAATTGTCACTAAAGTACAGATTTTTAGTGAAAGAGTTTTGTACAGTGGTGTTTGAAATGTTAAGTATCAATAGCACAGCTTTTAATACACACAGCCAGGATAGTAATGCAGCTATGTATGCACTAACTCCAAGAAGCTCCGACGCCGTTCGGCATCGGAGCTTCCTGGTGTTATGTGTGCACATACCCTAGCCTACCCAATTACCATACCACTGTTACCAGTCAATGCAATGAAAATTTCAACGGCCTGCACATGCGACATAGAGTCTGCCGTACTTTTAGTTTTAATGCAAATAATCAATATTTTATTTCATTTTACATGCTTCGAAATCAATCAATCAAAGCTTAAATTCCTTACAGATATCAGAATGTTAAAATAACGCTTACCTCGGTGTCGCAGTCTAACAGATTATTTGAAATCTCGAAGTCACGTCATCAAGCAGTCAACTCGTCAGTCAGTTTAAAACACGCGGCAAGCTCTGGAGCGAGCGCGCCGGATACAATACTATACAGTGGTACGATTATATACGGTGCGTACGCACTTTGTATACACGTGGTTGAATGGAGCATATAAATGACGTAGCGCGGTCGGACTAATTGGGCTGGGGGAGGGGGGGGGGGGGAAGGGGCACAAACATTATGTGAGAGGGAGGGGTCACTCCTTATGTGTTTCTTTTTTCTTCAAATAATGTCACCTTATGTTTTCTATTTTTTCCTCAAAATTATTGGGGGCACGTGCCTCCCTCCATCGCTACGCCACAGGAGTGCATCAGTTTGACATACCTCGACCCCCCCCCCATGCGTATGCATGTGGCCTTATTTCGCCAGCTGGTATTTTTTAAGAAATATTTATTTGGACATAAAAAAAAAATTCAACAAAATACGTCTGAATAAAACGTTCTGTAAACGTTTTACAGGACCTATCCAAGAACGTTTAATTTGTAACGTCCAAAAAACGTTTTCTGAACGTCTTCAAAAGACCTAGCTTCGCAGCGAATGTAAGGTCCCAACTTAGACGTTATATACACGTTTTTTAAACGTTTAATATGGACGAAGACAAAACGTTTATTTTGTAACGTCCACAAACGTTTTGTAAACGTCCTATATCAAACGTTCTGTAAACGTCCTATATCAAACGTTCTGTAAACGTCCTATACCAAACGTTTAATTTTGTAACGTCCAAAAAACGTTTTTTAAACGTTCTAAAAAACCTAAACTTTGACGTAAATGAGAAGTCCAAACTTTAACGTTATATAAACGTTTTTAAAACGTTCATTTAGGACGAAGACGTACAGGACCTAAAAAAAACGTTTTGAAAACGTTCTGAAAACGTTCTGTGTTTGCTGGGGTTGTAGGGAATTGGATACCCTTAAGCACATTTGCATAATGAACATAAACATGAACATTGTTACACATACAGAAAGTTTTGTATTCTCTTCAGTAACTTCTTCTCTTTATTTGGTAACAAAATTATGGTCATGATTAACTGATTAATAAGATAACAATGATTAATGACATCATCACCAAAGGTCTCTAATTACCTACATGTGCAGATAATAAGGGACAGTTAAAAATCAAGACATTTTAAATACAATATGAATGAAAATGGGATTGTTATAGTTAGTTCAAACACTTTTTAAAGAGATACGTGCAGCCAATGAACTTACTGTAATTTTGAAACGATTTTATAATGTGGCCTACTTGGGATACTCCCAAAACCTGTTTTGTATACAAACAAAGGTTTACAGTCTATATAAACCAGCGCGCTGATCTCACATTTGTATCAATATTGTCCAGAAACCTCGTTTGTTTGTTTGTTTTTATTTCCGAAATCCATATATACATACAAGTTTAAAAAACATACATATAAAACACATTTCAAACGATAAGAAAGTAAGTAAATGTGTAAAATATAGACAAACGGTTGGGTAGCCCATTTCAGAACCATTTTCAAAATGGTCCTGTTCTTCCATGGGGTCCAAAAGCAAAAATCATATTAATTTACATACAATATCAATTTTTATAAAAATCATAGTAAGTTACCAATACACTACCCCCCCCCCTTATCGATCCCCCTAACCTCACCACCCCCCCGCCACCATCTCGATACTGCCAACCCATCCCGCTACCTATTCCCAAGTCCTCCAGTGTATATTATCTATGTCAGTCTTCTCATTCTATAATACATCCCAAGTTGGCCACCCAATATTCAAATGTGCATCTGCTTTTTTTATCTTAATATATCAAATTGAATTCCAACTACATCGTACCACATACATCTGTGAATCTTGATGTACACCCCCTCTTTCTTTTTTCTTTTCTCTCTCTCTCTCTCTCTCTCTTTCCCCTTTTTACCAATATTTGTTCCACCATATTCGTATTATTATGTATCCATAGAGTGTAGTCATGCTATCAAGCTTTGCTTACTTTGTCAACCCTCCTGTTTGATGTTTTCGATTAGTTACTTTATTCGACATTATATTTTTTTGAAATGTGTAAAATTTGCAATGTTTTGTTTGTTATATATTTGTTATAGCTACGCAAAAGAAAAAGAAAATCAAACAGAAATCAAATGTGGCCCAAAATATTTCTGTACATGGACAATTAACTAACCAGCATCGGGTCATTGACAGTCCTCGGCATACTCGACATTCACAACATACGACCCCCATCTTGGACCTGGTGTCCCCCATTGCCCGCACACATTTCTGATCAGACATCCTTCATTATGTACATTGCAACACCAATTCACAACACACAATGGTCATAGGTTTTCTGTGATGGTTGGAACACTTTATAAACTTCCTTTAAAACTACTTGTTAAGAGCCACCTCTAAATATCAGCATGCACCACAACATTCAGTGAAAATTATGTTTTGATATCAGAGCAAAATTTTACGATCAAAATAGCTTACCTTGGTCAATTTTGCCAATTTTCTCGGAGAAAGAACGCATTTTAGCCCTCGAAATGAATTGGATTATGCAGTAGTGTTGTTGAAGGCCACAGATGGCTCTATAGCAATATTGAAGCCAACACAGACAATGACAGTGATGTGTTCAAGCTTGGTGGTCTCCAATTCCCTGCGGTCTCCAATTCCCTAAACCTACCCTATTACTAATTGCGGATGTAGTATCGAAAATAATATCGCTAGTGATATTCGTTTGTCTCGCAATGTTTGGTCAACAAGGGATCTGCGCCGCTGCAACACTTCGTCAGGTGATAAAAGATATTGTAAGCAAGCATGTTTTATATTCTACGGGGGGACCGGCGGTCAAATAATTATCCTATAGTAAGAAAATTAGGAATCTCATCATCCGTCATTTGCAATTGATTTTTTTTCTTTCTATCTTTTTGTATTTTGCAGATACCTTTTAATTTCATCATTATAGGAGACTCAACTCATCAGTTAACATGGAGACTCGGGAGAGAAGGTCAAATAAAACGAGTGCATCAAACTCAGAGAAGCATGGTGAGACGATGGGGAACGGGGATGTTACAGAACCAGAAAATAAACAGGGCAAGGTGAGACAAACAATTTTGGGTGATATCTTTTCTTCAGACGGAACTTGATAGTATTCCGTGTTAGCTGTGTGAATGTGTTTGCTTTGAGCATCACACATTGGTATGTAACGCTGAAACACTGGAGAGAGCTAACCGCTAAAACACGATGATAGCCTAAATGAAGTTCCAAGAGAGTTTTGACAGTTAAGTGGAAGATACTATAGATATCATGTATGCCAGCTCAGTGGCCTGCAGCTATCATATTTTGATTTCGGTCAACACGCAGTAAATGAATAAGTACTGTGAACAAAGCCCGAATTGTTTAAACGCAGCGTATTCTACTGACACTACTTTGATTTACACATACTACCTGCCTACCAATCTGAGAACGTTCTCATTTTTATCTTTCTTTGGACGTTATGTAGGCCTACCATCAAATCGAGAAAAGAACTTCCAATCATTCTACTATCAACATTTCTTTCTCTACTGTTGCTAACATAATATGATCTTTAACTTTACCAACTATCCTGTGTCTATATTGGATATTTTTGCTTGCTTTCCACGGACTGAATGAGAGTGATTTGATCATTCTCTATTTGATAATGCAGATTTGAACTAATATTGATGTCGATTCTTTGTGATTATAGGTCGCTATGAAGAGGCAGGTGAGTCTCCTAAGTGGTATTGCCCTCATCGTTGGGACTATGATAGGTTCGGGTATTTTCGTTTCGCCAAAAGGAGTTCTGAGACAAACTGAGAGTGTTGGCATGAGCCTTGTCATATGGTTCCTATGTGGTGTTCTCTCTACTATAGGTAAGATTTGTGTCGCCAAAAATTATTTTGACAAAGATACTTATACAGACAGAAATCTCACTTTATCAAAATAATGAATATAACCTATGACATTAGTTTTCTTTAAGTAATCGTTATCATTATTCAACTATTCATTTAGATATGTATTTATCAATGTATTGATTTACTTGATTACTTATTTATTGATATATGAATGTATTTTGTTATTAAATAAGCGGGGGGGGGGGGGGGGAAGCACTAATTCTTTTTTCCAAATTCATGAGAAAATATTACTCAACACCCACTCCCCCCTCCCCCCCCCCTTGAGCCAAGGGGAGGGGGCTCGTCATCTTTTTTTCTTCAAAAAAGGTTAAATTTACCTGTTGTGATATCATTTGCTTTGCCTGAAAGTATTGGAAAATAAGATAAATGGAGTAGTACTAACTTGTTAAAAAGTTCAGACTATTCACGACCAGCGCAGCAGCATAACGTAGTATGTATATCTATCAAATCTACTGTAGATGTGGACGGAGAAAGAGCGAATTGGTGTTCTTGACTTTGTCTTTGTTTTAGATCTTTTCTTCGAAGAGTTTGATTCTAGCAATGAAATTAAGCTAATTTTAGTAAAGTATGTAAATATGTGATGCTCTTCATGACATTATCACTTCATATACCATTGAGATTTGGGATCATTTACTGTACACAAAAAAAATGTATAGACTATAATTATCTGAGATTGAGAAATCTAAAAAATGTAATATGAAGCAGCATCGGCGATTTCATTGGGTCAGTACCATTATGAAAATAGGGGAACAATGAGTGGGATGGGTTTAGTGCCGTCACAATAAACTTGCGCATTACACGCGTACGTATAATTAGAGCAATTTATGCACCCCCAAGAAATAATGAATACGGCCCGACCTCTCTACACACATAACTGCACAGATACCGCACATGTACAGTCCGGTCAAGGCGGTACGCGTAGCGTTAAACTGCCAAATTTACAGAAATTGTGAGGAGCGCTTTTGCTATGAAAGGAATTGATATGTTGTGGGCCAGGGGAGGGGGCCCGCCCCCCCCCCCTCTCCTCCCTAGATCCGCCTCTGCCTAACCTCCTTGGTCATATACAACATTTGAACTGGTTGAACTGAATCTCATTGAACTGAATCTCAATAACGTCTTTGTCTGACTCGTTTGTTAAGTTTGGTGTTCAGTTTAATACCCTCGAGGAAAATATGAATGATAGTATTCAGTTCATTCTCGGTGTTTACTTTTAATCCAATGTTTTCATTTGCTCAATGTGAAGGTGCCCTGTGCTATGCTGAGCTGGGCACTATGATACCCAAGTCAGGCGGTGAATACTCGTACATATTGGACACCTTTGGTTCTCCACTCGCCTTCTTATTTGCTTGGGTATCTACTCTTCTCGTCAGACCATCTTCAGTTGCGATCATCAGTCTAAGTTTCGCGGAATATGTAGCAGCTCCTTTCTTTGGAGGGGAGTGTGGCCCACCTGATGGTGTCATCAAGTTGTTTGCTGCAGTGTGTGTCAGTAAGTCCCACATTCACTACCACGCTTTCGCCATCTCTAGTGTTTACACAATAACGACATGTCTCATAGTCTATCATAACCCTTGAAAAAACGAGATAGCGCCTTATACAAATTTCTGACAAGACATATAATGTGTGAGATAATAGCTGTGTATTCTTTGAAGAGTGTATATCAATGGGGCGTCCCATCCCATCCCATTCTGCTGATAACATCGACAAACCTTGCCAGCATACAACTAATCATTCCTCTTGATTTTAATCTTGATTGAGTGTTGAATCATTTCACAAATGGAATATACGATCACTCTACTATTATATTCACCTCTAAAAAGTAACAAGTGGCCCCCTCTTGTGAAATACGTTTGAATTTACAGACTGGTGTGTTCTTATGAATGGTTTAGCACGTATATCACATGGTTTTCACTCTAGTCAGGTTTCAATAGACTTCAAATCTATGAAGAGAGAAGATTACAGACAAATACTCGGAATGAAACACAAAGAGCTTGTATCTGGCTTACTTCGAATCATCGGATGATTGCGTCCGGTCGGTGGCCGCGTTACACGACCTTTCGTAAAACGAAAGCGGTAGATCACGCGACCTCTCGTAGAATTGCCGTAGGGTTTCACAAAGTGTCGTGTAAATTGGACCAGACCATTTATAGATGAGAGAGTGGTTCATTTCACAAACATAGCCCCCGACATTTCGTGAATTAAGGGGCATGTTTCACAAAAGATCGGGTAACGCGACCACGCGACCCGACGCGATGATTTCATGTTTTATAGGTATTGGAAAATAAGATTATTTCTATTGAATTCAATTGAATTGACCCAAATCACCTAATGATTCGAAGTAAGCCCATGTTTCTTGTTTAAGACTGAGAAAAAATTATTGGACCTCTTGCAATTATTCATTTATTATAAATTATATATGGTTTAGTGGATAAGGTCACCGTACCATGGATATCACATGGTTCACGGTTCGAGTCCCGCCGCGGCACCAATGTTCGTTGTCAAGATATTAATCTTCTTTTTCTACTCTACATTTTCTGATCATAATATAAAATTTGAAAAAATTACTTACAATATTAGCACAAAGTAAAAAGGCTATATTTGAATGAACCATTCAAAGTTAAACCTATTATTCTCCCATCTTTCTTTAGTTTTGATTGTGGTCATCAATTGTGCCAGCGTCAAATTGGCAACAGGTGTTCAAAACGTCTTCACGGTAGCCAAGCTGCTAGCTTTAGTAATCATCATCATTGTTGGGTTTATTCAACTGGCACAAGGTAAGAAAAGGAGAATGGATTATTCTTTTCTCATTAATCGGCTGATTAAATAAGTTTTTTTAATTTTTACTATAACAATTAAGAATTCATAGAATAAATGTTTAGACAAACAAATATTGCTACTATCTTTAGCATTCAGTTGTAAATGAATTGACATGGTTGATTCACTTAACTCTCAATCCAAGGGTTGAGGGTTTGAACCCCAGTACATCACTAACGTCCTTTGGCAAGACATTATTCCACATTTGCCACTCTTTACCCAGATGCAAATGGACACATGACGATTCATTAGGTAATGATAATTGCAGAGCCTTCAGTAAGAACCTCAAGAAGAACAGCAGTGATGTTGATGAGGCTTCCCTGGCTAAACAAGTTATTAATTTTATTAAAAGATGATACCGTGTAGATCCATTAAAAATGAAATTGATCTTGTTCTTCGAATATACTCATCAAAGAGTAAAATTTCTAAACGGAAAACAAAAGGTCTGGTTTAAAAAATGACTTTGGTTGAGAAACGTGCTACATCCATGGAAAACGGGAAGACGAGGCTAACATTTGATGGCTCGGTATTGTGTGATAGTTTGCCATGTCCATTAAGAACTTCAACAACAGTCTTATTCGTTATTTCTTCAAACTGGCGAATTCATGTATAAACCGTGAATTTTGAATTTCCACGTTATCAACACCAACAACTTAGTACATTTGGAAACGTTTTATCTATGTTTATTTGATATCTTTCTTTCAAGAGAGCCCCATGTGCGAACAGTGCGTGTCACTGATAAAGGAGGTTAATATATGTTTTATATCCCTCATCGTATTTTAATTCAGTTAATAAGTCAATAAAACTGGTAAAAATCCAAAAGAACGATGATCTTGTCAACACATAACATATCATATATGTCTACAGTGTATGTACACTAGAGATCACAGCAGTAGTAATAATAATATTGATAACCAAATTGATATAAATTTTTGAGGGTATTCAATTTTTATTTTAATGAAACTGCATAGTTCTTTCTTAAAGAGTGCATTAATCCATCGGACATTAGCTAGGTAGGACCAAGTCCACTTCAAATCCACCATACAAAATATGATATTTTTTTCTCTCTCGGAACTTAAATTTGATGGACATGATCATGGTTGGGACTAAACTTAATCATACATATTATCATACGAGTTATTTTGTCTTCATGTAAGTGTTATGCATATTACTAAAATAAAAGACACCCCACTCTGATTACATACATCATATATTGCGTATATAATTACCTACTGTGAATACTACCGTGTAATATGCATTGCTTGCACTGATAAAGGCCTACCTTCATCCAAATACCTTTATAGTACTAAAAGACGCCAGACCGAGCTAGGATAATAAACTGACCGTCAAAGCCTATAAAATCATTTTGAAATGCAAATACCTTTGTTTACCTGTGACCCTAAAAGCGTGAACCTTGATAGATCCCGCACGGTTCTGTAAAGAAAAACTAGATTAAACCGGTTTAATACGACAGGGCAATACCCTGCAAAGCGATCGATGTCCGGACTTTCAACTTGGGTGTAATGACAAATCTAGGGGATCCATAGGCACGTGCCCCATGAGGCACTGGAACAACGCACAAACGAAACCCCCAAAATGGAGAGAAAGAAGGAACAAATTGAAAGAAAAGAAAAGGCAAGAATAAATTAATCGTTCGCTTTTCAAAGTTTAACCCATATCCATGTGAACTGAATTGACACCTCCTGAATTTAGGAAACACACCTGGCTATATCAATAGAAGTGACAAGTTGAATAACGGACGAACTGGCATTTGACCTAATAGCCTTTATCAACTTAGTAAAGAAATATGTTAAATATGTTGTATGACTTTTTATCTTCTTCTAGAGGCAGAGCTCTATAGCAGCTAGTGCGCATGAATATTTGAAAATGTTTGAAAACATTTTTAGAAATGATTAATTCAAATGTTAATGAAACGTGGTCGCAAGAATAAATGTTTTACCGTCAAATTAGTTTGTAATTCTTTGCCAAGTCTGAATCATCCCCCCGTCAATTATTCGACAATCTGGCTTACCATTACCAGGTAGGTGAGCAAGTCTCTGCCATTACGAAGTCACCTTTAATAAACTGTATTCTATTGGTTTAGATGAAATGTCGTTACAATGGTTCGAGAGCTATCTGTCTAAGAGAAAAATAGTTACCATGATAAATAATGTTTTGACTTATGGTGTGCCCCAAGGTTCACTATTGGGCCCACTTTTATTTACGATATTTGTAAATTATCTGCCTAAAATTGTCAATCTTTGTCACGTACATCTATACGCAGATGATACCGTAATTTATTTTTCGCATAAATGTCCCACTGTTGTTGAATTTGTCTTGAATGATGAAATGGAATATCTTGATAAATGGATGTCTCACAATAAGTTATTAATTGATTATACAAAAACTGTTACCATGCTCATTGGCACCCGTCATATATTATTAAAGTGTAATGTAATTTATGTGAAAATAAGAGATACAAATATTGTCAAGGTTGACAGTACAAAATACCTCGGTATAAATATAGACAATGAATTGAAATGGGATGCTCATATAAATATATAATGCGTCAGAAAATTAGTAAAATTATTGGCTACCTTGGTAGATTAAGACACTTTATAAATGAATCTGAATTGAATCTCATTTACAAATCCATAATTCTTCCACATTTCGACTATGGAGACTCCGGACTCGGACCGGCCTCAAACCACATTCAGAGGTGGACTGAGTCCACCTGTCCTCAGTCCACTTTCAGACGTATGTGTAACAGGGGTTGGCAATCCGCAACTAAATCCTCCCTTTCACTTTTGCAAAAGCTTCAAAACGGCGGGCCGTGTGATAATGAAAGTAAATCTTTATTCTTATACATCCAATCAACATGTTCATGATACTTTAAATTGGGACTTTCTAGACTGCCGTTACAAAAAGCATTTATGTACTATGATTTGTAAGATATTAAATAATTACACTCCGTCTTATATGTCAAATGATATCAAAATATCGCACGTATAATTATTCATTTCGCTCGTCCCGAAATCTAGATCTCCCTAAAAAGAACATTCTTCTATATAACCAACTACCAGAATACATCCGAAATGTAACTACGTTAAGATCCTTCCATACCCTAATAACTGATAATTTTTCCTAACACACTTCCTTAGATTTAAATGATTTTTGCATAACCTTTTGTGTGTGCGTGTTTGTGTGCCTGTGTGTATGCCTCCAGATTTGTTTAATTTTTTTTTGTATATAAGTGAATAACATTTACAATTGACATATATATTGTGTTTAGGTACTTATATGTTTACTTTGTTGCTAAGTTATACTGCAAATACATTTTTGTTTAATTATGTTTATGTAAAAGCAATCAATATTTAACACGTCTATTTTATTCAATTGTATTTTATGGTTTGTATTATACATTTGGAGAAGAAAAAAAATTGCTTTAAAAAAAAAAAAAAAGTATGCGAGCGCGCGCGTATGATGTTATTTTTGAATTTTGTTACTTTGATACTAAAAAAAACATGTAATTATGTTTTGTTTCTATCCTGCTTTATGTCGCTTTTATGTTAATATTGTAGTGTAAGGACCCCAATGAAGAACAGTAGTGTTCTATAAACATTGCTGAATTGGGCTTTCCACCGATTTTCGTCTATGTACATGTATTCATATTTCATTTGGTATATTTTACTATGTATAATATTTGTATCCGATTTCGGAAATAAAAACAACAACAACCACAACCTTTCAAGGCTCCTTCAGATATGACGCGGCAAATCGCCGCAAAAAAAAAGCCAGTTTGTTTACGAGTAAATGAATCTTTAAAATAAAGGCCTTATAAATGTTGATCCAGTCTCAAACCTCAAATTGTTATACTCATAGAACAAAGAATTAAAATGGAGAAGAAAAAAAAAGGAAATTCATAGAACAAAAATATATAAGTCAGGTAAAGCAATCCTCAAACCTCCTCAAACATATCGCTTCGATCGGTTGCTCTGTCCCTAAGATCTTAATATCTGAAGAAGCCCAGTTATTTGTAGGGTTAATCTTTGCAAAGATTTGTGATTCCTATGATTTTGCAGGTAACACACAATATTTGGATCCCAAGATATCATTCCAAGGTTCTACTGCTAATGTAGCCGCATATGGGATCGCTTTCTATCAAGGACTGTGGGCATATGATGGATGGTAAGACAATGATGGGTCACAAGCCAAATAGAGACTGAATCTAAGAATCACTCTTCATCAGACTTAACCTTGGCTGACTTTTAAAGAATTGTGATGAACTTGGCAATGGTTTGGAAACCATACCTTCATAAGCTTTCAAGTAAAGTTAAGGATAATAAGATATACGGCGGTCCATTTTGTAAGAAGCAAAATTAATGAAGTTCCATTTTCCTAATTTCGTTCCCATCCATTGTTAAGTACACATATATTGAAGGGATAGCTGAGTTATTGTTTAAGATTGCAAATGCCTTCAGAGTGCATGCATTGTTATTGCTCTTATTCTTATTTATGACATTTCTAGTGCCCTTTTAGACCTTAAAATTGCTATGAAGGTAATTTTAGACCCCAAAATGTGTGAATTTAGATTAAATACGATCATTTCAATCAGCTCCACTTTCCCCAAAATACGGTGACCGTTAATTAATAAGTTGATACATAATAATACATGGGCCGGCTAGTTGTGCGTATTATAACCAACACGAAAAAGCCAACAAAAAGTCAACATTGGCATTAGCTGAAATAAAACGTATAAGGCGCCATTTCTTTTTTTCAATGGCTGATTCAAAATTATCAAATATTTGTGGGGCCCCACAAATGTTAGAAATGTTAAATTTATAGATATCTCAGCCGTCTCTGAACCGATTTTGATCAAACAAAGATGATTTTATCATCTAACTTGTATATTCTTCCAAATTCTACACTCAGCTTTTCATTTTCTCATTTAGTTACCTCTGCAAGAAAATTCAACTATCCCTTTAAGTATATATATATAATCACGTAGGCCTATGCTTTTGAAACGGCCGGAAATTTTAACGCAATGGTTATTTTTTACTTAATGCATCGATGACATTATTTTTTCAAGGCGATTCAATTCATAAGATTCTTGTTAATACATGATCTTGAATCTTGAATTTGTTGCACCCAAAAAGCTACGTTGACAGCTGTCCAGGGTGGAGTAATAGTGGTAGTGTGTGAGTGCGTGATGCGTGCAAGTAAAAGAAGCCAGACATTGTGCAGAAGAAGACATGTAAACTGGAGAGTACGAAGAAGTAGGGTGCATCTGGTGAGAACATTAATGTCGGCTTCATGGCTTCCCTCCCTACAGGGCCCTGGTGGGCATGCCCATCATGGCTATGATGGACGGGACTGCGGATAATAACGTGTATGCTTTTTAATTTGCATTAAATTTCATGTATTTTACGTAACTATAACCTTTTTCTTTTAATTTCCCATTCGACAGGAATCAGCTTAATTACGTCACAGAAGAACTAATTAATCCCTATAGGTAAGCAATTCAAATCATTCCAAATAGATAGGCCTTATTATGTATAGAGAAATAAATAAGCCAGATTGTCTCCATAAGAAGAAAAAATACAAGGATCACACAAATTCTTAGTGTACTGTGAATGCACACGTTGCTACTAAAAATGAATGTATTTTCGTTACAGAACATTTGTATTTGATCATATTTCTGGAAACCTAAAGATTAGGATTGAGTATAAAACTCACAAGATAGAAGAAAAGTGTTAAGTGGTAAAGAGAGATACTTTATTCTAAAAAGTAGATTTTCTAACTCTTTTTTTTTCTTTCTCGTTCCTTTCCTTTAGAAATCTTCCTCTTGCCATTATCATTGGGATTCCTATGGTTACCGTTCTGTATCTATTGGTTAATATCTCCTACTTTACCGTCATGTCACCAGAAGAACTTCTACAATCCAGTGCAGTCGCAGTGGTAAGCACATTCTTTCCTTCATTGCGTTTTAACATTTACACCGGTGAGAGCAGAAATATCATTCTCGTTCAGATACGACGCAGCGTTTTATTTGGTTTTTGACGCTTCACATTTTGGAAAAATAATATCACAGAGATTTAGTAAATACGCGCAGGACTTTTTTAGCGCGCTGTTACCATTCGTTTACACGTAAAAAAAAAAAAAAAAATCCGCAGCAGCTTTTTTGCTGCCGGTTACCTCGCCATATCTGAACGAGTCTAAAATTAAAGCACGGATAACAACGGCAGTTAAAGTGTGCAATGTGGTAGACCTAGCATTATATTTTCCCAAGTTATATATAACAAAGAAGTAAACGTATCGAATTTGTAATTTATATCCGAGTAAAAAGAATCCATAGTCCATAAAACCTGTTTAGTCATTCAATCGTACACAATGAAAGTAACGAAAAATACAAACCAAGGACGTCAAAAATCAATATGAAAGTGTGATTAGTCTTTGTAAGTTCAGTTCAATAAATGTAAACAAATCTCCTTTTCAAGGCATATTTCATTTAATCGCCGTTAACCATTCATATATGACTACTTGAATATCTTCAACAAGAAACTGTTGAGTCGATATATTTTTTAAATGAACCGATATTAAGGAGAATTATAGTTGGGACGATCAAATTACTCCATTCCCCAACGAAATGTAAATAGATTAATTTTAATTACGGGAAATAATCAACTGATAATATCTAACTCGTTGTAAATCCCTCTGAATGTGTAATTGACAGACGTTTGGTGACCGAACATTGGGTGTGATGGCATGGATAATGCCTTTCTTTGTAGCATGCTCTACGTTTGGCGCCGCTAATGGAACATTATTTACGGGTGGAAGGTACACTATGTGTGACTATCATTGACACGTCCAATCGCCGTTCATTCCTATGTTGTTTGTGTCATGATTCATAATGGTAACACGTGTTCAAGACCATTTTAATGTTAAGTTCATCTGTTTGTGTCCTAAATTTCAATGTGTTGAGATGCCATTTTCCTTATACTTCTACACATCGAAGGCATATTCCATCGAAATGTTGTTTAGCATTGTGCTACATCCATAGTGAGCCTCAGCCTTACTGTGTAGTGGCGTTATCCGCTTCTTGTTATATCCATTTGAATTGATTTATCATAAGGTCTTTATATCGAATTTCATTTGTATTTTCAAATGAAATGGTGAATGTAGATAGAATAAGTATGCTTTAGCCATTTCATTGTCTATGGTGATGACGTAGTGTGCATAATTATTTATTTCTTTAAAGATTGTCATGTTGTTTAACAATTTGCCGTAATTGCTTCTTCTTTTTCATGCATGGCTCCATTTTTTTTTTTTATATATAATTGTTTGTCATTGTATTTTGTTTGTATAGCGCTTGGAGGCTTTGGTGGAAAGCGTTTTATAAGCACCGTTTATTATCATTATTATTATGGCATGGTTATTAATCATAAAGTATTTTAATATAGAACTTTATTGCGGGAGGTTCTGTATTTCTACCAATATATATGTCTTTATCATCCTGAAATGACACCTTTTCAAAATTATAGCCCTTATGAAATGATGACGGATCTGTATTCACATCAGGAAGGTAACATTTCCATGCAGATCTGATTTCAATCTTAATACAATGAAGAATGATCATTTCGAAATCACAGCCCCAAAACCTATTGCATAACAAATCCAACTACATTTATAAGGGGTCGTTAAATACACACCTTACGTTGTAAACCACTGCGGCAATTAAAAATAAGACCTTTTAGTAACGTGTTTAAGAATGGTAAGTTGTGGGTAAGAACAAATGTAACCTAAAGGCCTCTATCTTTATACTTCTCGGAAACTCACTTTCGATTTTGAAGGAATGGGTGATGTATCATATTTCATATTGATACGGGCCCGGGAAAAAACAAGTTCATTTTCATACTCGTCATCTAGTGTGGACATCAAAACATCATAACAATTCGCAAAAAATCATAAAAACACGCAATTTTAAATCAATGTAATAATTAACTAACGAAGTGTTTAAATGCCTCCCAAAGAAGGTAATTTTCACATCGTGACATTTTCCTTCGTGCCAACTTTATAGTCATAATTCAGAAAAGAAAAAAATGACATTGAAGACAGTTACTGTTAACTACATGTATGCCAAGGAAAACAAATTTGTGTCAACAAAGGGGTATGGAGGAAAACAGTTCTACGCTGTGTTTATTTGTTTATACTCAGATCATTTTAAGGCAGCTAAGTTTTCAGCACCAGCATTCACATGTAACTGTAATATAATTATTATCTGTACAAAAAGAAGATTTTCTATTCAATATGAATCCGTTTTCACCATTTCATCATAACTCATGCAATTCCATGACATGCTCAGGCGTATTATTTACATGATTATTGTATCTACAAGTATTAACGGTTATAACCAATCATGTCATTTTCATTTCAGGATCACTTTTGTGTATAATGGAGACATATTTTACATCATAATTGCAGACTTTGTAAGCTTATAAAGAAAAAAAATCTTTCAGTGATCATTATATAAGTGCGTTTTGATAGAAGAACGGTGGCTTTTTCGACGTTCAGCTCAGCCAATGGTTCTTTGTTTACCTCAGGAAGGTAACATTATTATGTCTTAAAATGAATTAAAATCATAGAGCCTAGAAACCCGTGTGGATCTCTTCCTGTCTCTCTCATTCTCTCTCTCTTTCGCTCTCTCTCCTCTCCTTTCTCTCTCCTTGTCTCTCTCTCTCTCTCCCTTTCTATCTCTCTCTCTCCCTCTCTCTCTATCTCTCTCTCTCTTTCTCTCTCCCTCCTACCATAGCCTCTAGTTGCCTCACCCCTCTCTTCTATTCCGTGCTCCTCTATCTCCCATTAGATGATGATTATGATTAAGATGATGACAATGATGATGATATGGTGTTAGTGAATGTGTACTAAAGGGAAAGATTGTCAGGGAAATGCCACTTAAACATTCAGGGATCTTGATAAAAATCAATGCTAAATCAGAAAAGAAAAAAAAAATCTGAGACATTTGTAACCGTGTGTCGTCTGTGTTTGTGTGTGTGTGTGAGTGTATGTGTGTGTGTGTGTGTGTGTGTGCGCGTGTGCGTGTGTGTGTGTGCATATGTGTGTGTGTATGCGTGTGTGTGCGTGTGTGTGTGCGTGTGTGTGTGTGTGTGTGTCTGTCTGCCTGTCTTTGTTCAATGCACTGTTTTATTCCTCACCCAGTAAGTTGGCGCAAGTGAAATCTGGCAGTCTTGTAAAGATTGTCTGATGTTCAGTCATGCGTGAAGGGATTCAAATGAAAATGGTACCTAAATTTACTGGGAGGATAACTCTATCAAGACATATCATTAAACCCCTAATTAAATATTCATACTTCAAACAATACAACTTTTAAAAAGTGGGACATTCTTTGTGACTCACCCTGTATAAGAGCTATCGGTGTACTGACGGTTAAATGTTAAGTTGTATCACGATGAGACACAAGACATGAATCAAAATATTTTGATTAAAGTTTAGTCATATTTTACATGTTGAACTTAATTCGAAGAGTTAGACCAACGAATATCTGATTTTATGTAGATGCATGTAGCCAAATAATGCTAAACAAGCTTTTCTTGCGTTATAATCTGACAGTTTGAGCTTTTTAAACGTTTGATATATCAGCTTTATAATAGTTGTGCTTTTACAAAGTTTCTATTTTTGTGCAATGCGTATTGAAACGAAATATTCTCCATGTAACACATCAGTAGAGAATTAGACATTGCCAATTTTATCATTAACAAAAACACTGTATAAATCGGTTGATTCTTTGGCGAATTAGATAGTTTACTGTACACTTCATGGATTATTCTTTTCTGACGTGAATGCATTTATCCCAATGGACTATGAACTTCCTACCTCGACAGGCAACCTACAATCAAAGTAGTTTATTTTAATAAATGTAAATTTGTGTGCAGATTAATGATGATTATAACTTGATTATGACGTAATAGGGAATGGTGTTAAGCATTTACTGTAGGGCAGCTGAGTTTTAAGAATGTTTCTAAATTTTATTTGAATTATCTGGTTGCAGACTGGCGTACGTAGCAGCACGAGAAGGCCATATGATTGAAGTATTGTCTATGGTACATGTGAAGAGATTAACTCCTTTCCCTGCTATGATATTCACGGTAAGCTTATCTCATTTAATAGCTGCTATGAACACTGATTAAATGTGCTTTCAATATAACATCACTAACGTCCCACAACAATCACCAACACTTTCACCTCACCACAACCAACACCACCACAAACAACGGCAACAACACTTACACCTCACCACAACCAACACCACCACAAACAGCACCACTAACACTTACACCTCACCACAACCAACACCACCACAAACAGCACCACTAACACTTACACCTCACCAAAACCAACACCACCACAAACAGCACCACCAACACTTACACCTCACCACAACCAACACCACCACAAACAGCACCACCAACACTTACACCTCACCCAAACCAACACCACCGACAACACTAACACTTACACCTCACCACAACCAACACCACCACAAACAGCACCACCAACACTTACACCTCACCACAACCAACACCACCACAAACAACACCACCAACACTTACACCTTACCACAACCAACACCACCAACACCACTAACACTTACACCTCACCACAACCAACACCACCACAAACAGCACCACCAACACTTACACCTCACCACAACCAACACCACCAACACCACCATGCTACCATTAACAGCACCACTATCACACCACCAGCATCACCACCGCACTGCCAACCCTACTGTCAAATTTATATCAAAATTGTGAAAGAATGTACAAATTTGGAGATGGGGACATTTGACCATTGTTCTTATATGTCCATTGATCATTTAGAACAAAAAAGTACTTTCCAGGGGGAGACCACGGAACTGAAGAATTTTGAGACGTGGCCCATGGTCTATATGAATTTCTACTCGATATAATTCTGATAAAGTACGAGGGTTGAACTTGTCGTACACGTATATAACTATTGGTACCATCCACGTCCATCGCTATTATCAACGTGATGCCATGATATCCTAGTTTCTTTCATGTCCAAAATGGCCAGTCTAGACTTTTCTGACTGGGAGAGTGATAGTTATAATTAGTCGACAATTTCTAAAACATATTCTAAAAGGAGAGTCACTTTCGGGCTACAGTTGTTTGAAAATTACCTGCAGGTGCTTGATAAGGTAATTTGTAAAATGAAGGGGGAAAAAGGAAATCAAACACCCAGAAAACGGCCAAGAGGGTTGAGGAATAAGTGAGAGAAATGTTTTGAATCTTGTACGAGTAAGGTTATGCAGGTAGGGTCCTTGTTCTACATCAGTGGCGGATCCAGGGGGGGGGGAAGGAAAAAAAAAGGGGAAAAAAAAGAAGGACAAATAAAAGAAGGACTAAAAAGAGGACCAAAAAAAAAAAAAAAAAAAGGAAAAAAAAGTGAGAGAGAGAGAGAGAGAGAGAAGGGAAAGAGGAGAGAAAGGGAAAGAAAGAAGAGGAAGAAGAAAAGAAAAGGGGGCAGAAGGAGATCGGGGGGGCTCTTGTTGCCTCCCCCCCCCCTAATCAAAAAAAAAAGAGAGAAGGAAGGAAATGGAAAGAAAAAAGGGAAAGACGAGATAAAGGGAAGGAAATTGGGGAAGAAGAAAAGAAAAGAAGGGGGTATTAGTTGCCAAAAAAAAAAGCCGGCCAAAAAAAGAGAGGATAAAAAAGGAAGAAAAAGGAGCAGACAAAAAACATTTTTGAAATTCAGACAAGGATTAAGAGTCGAAAACGGTACAATGATCGTCTTCTTTCTCTAATAATTTAATGAAATGTCAAAGCCTTCGCGCAGGAGGGGGGGAGGGGCTGAACTGAGACAAGGATTAAGAGACGACTACGTTACAGCAAATCTTTATCCGTCTTAAATAATTTTAATGAAACGTCAAAGCTTTCGCGCTTTGCGCGGGAGGGGGAGGGGGGGACTAAATTGAGACAAGGGTTAAGAGTCGAGAATGGTAATACGAATCGTCTTCTTTCTCTAATAATTTAATGAAACGTAATAGCTTCCGCGCTTCGCGCGGGAGGGGGGGGGGGTAAACTGCATTCAGACGAGGATTATTTTCGAGAACGGTACAACGAATCGTTTTGTTTCTCTAATAATTAAATGAAATGTCAAAGGTTTCGCGCTTCGCGCAAGAGGTGGGGGAACTGAATTTAGACAAGGATTAAGAGTCGAGAACGGTACAACGAATTGTCTTCTTTCTCTAATGATTTTAATGAAACGTAAAAGCTTCCGCGCTTCGCGCGGGAGGGAGGGGAAAACTAAACTCAGACGAGGATTAAGAGTCGAGAACGGTACAACGAATCGTCTTCTTTCTCTAATGATTTAATGAAACGTAAAAATTATAAGCTCGTCGAAACGTTTTTCATAATAAGGTATCATACTCATTAGTATTGTTATTATTGCCATTATTTGTATATTACTACTACTATTTTTATTATCATCGTTATTGTCATTGTATACAAAAAACTTTTCCAAGCGACTCCCGGCACCCTTGTAATTTTAATGTA